>SCDS01000745.1:0-50416 GCA_004149465.1 Drosophila nigromelanica
CAAAAATACTCTTTCGAGTATTTTGGAGAGTATTGCCAGCAAGCTAATCGGACGGTATGAGGCGAGGTTGGCTTCAGGCTTACCGGGCTTGGGTATCAGGATGATCTCCGCATTTTTCCATTTTGTGGGAAAGTGACCAAGCTGGAGACACTTGTTAAAGACGCAGGTGAGCAGCTGGATGCAGGTTGGAGGAAGCATTTTGATGGCCATTGCGTCTATCCCATCGATCCCGCCTTTTTCGGGTTCAGTGCGGCAACTTCTTGCTCAACTTCGTCCACCAGTACAGGGGGGATTTGGGGTGTTGAGAAACCTCGTGGTAGCTAGTGGTCCGGTTGAAAGTAATACACTTTCATTGTTTTTTTTTTGCATAGATATGTTATCTACACTCAGCTGCAGCCAGCTGTGTGGTTAATTAACACTCTTAAATCGGAAAGCTGCCCACGCTCTTTATTGTTATAACTTATGTGTTATCTCTTCCCGCTGGCATTATTTTCTATTATATTCTAGTCTAAAACTTCCTCTACATCTTGTCGACAGCTGCTTTGCAAAATAAACTTGTTTTTAAAATAGAGCTAATCAGCGACGTGCCTGTTGAAGGTCTGTCGAGAATAACTCCTAGGTATTTGTGGTCACGAACATGCTCTTCATGGAGAATATTTTCGAGGCAGGAATGGGAGTAACTGTGGCGTATTTTCCAGGGTTCCCTGCGATGTTCCATCTGAAAACCCAGTTTTCAAATCGCTTGCGACACTCCTTCATACACACATTTGTTTTTTGCAAGGATTATTCCTGCGTGATTATCGAGTTAAATTTGAAATTCGTAATTCTCCTTAAAGTGTAAAACTAAGTATGTGTAGAGTTTCGACGCATCAGCAACCCCCTACTAGAGCGCTTTTCTATCTTTCTTTTTATCGTCAAGCACAACATTCGAGTAAATACTGGTCTGTTTATAAAAGACACAAAAATAAATATTGACATAAAACTTACCTTGTAGACCTGGCCGTAGGTGCCATTGCCAACGACCTCGATGAGCTCAAAGATGCCAGCCGGATCCTGCAAGAAAACAAAAGACAAAGGCATTGCCAAAAATTAGTCTTAGGCCAAATGTGTAGAAGCTGGAAATGTCAAAGACCGTAATAAAAACACACACAACATCAACATCAACAAAGGCAGCAACAATTATAATAATAACAAAAGGGGAAACGCCCAAAAAAAAAAACAACAAAAATCCTTACCCAGATGCAAAAGGCAAAAACCTAAAAACAAACAAAGAAAAACTTGGAAAAAGGCTGCCAGTGCCAAGCGATGAGATGAACTGAAAACAGGGCGGGGCAGAGCCACTTAACACAGCAACAGGAACAACAACAACAACGAGAAGTTTTTATTTGGGCTTTGTTTTTGTTTGTTTGTGTAAACAAATTATTAAGGCATAATAATACAAATACGGAATGCGGCGCAGCGTTAAAAATAAAGCGGCATTTAATTCAAATACAAATTCAGCAACCAACCAACCCCGCCCACGCCCCCTCTCCTGCCACAGTTCATGCTCATGTCAAGCCATACAACAACAAATCGCATGCGAGTTCATTGACACGCAGCTCACGAGCCAAGCACGAAGCAGGCACGAGACAGACTCGAGACTAAACAACGTGTCACGGCGCGCAAAGACACAGCTAAAGGTGAGCAGTGACGGGAGAGAGGGGTGGGGGTTTACCTGGTGACAGCACAGGTAAATGCCAATTAAAATAACAACAAGAATTTCAACAGGTAACTAAGTTTTTTTTTTATTTTTTTGACTGGTGCTCTAAATTCAGTTTATAACAAGCCGAAAAGGGGTCAAAGTGCAGTAGAAAAAAGGCCAGACATCAGTTAATCAAGAAGACATGCAAGTTTAGCATATAGTATATATATAACATAGAGTGGATATGTGAATGGGGCGAACAGCAATTGCTGGATAAAAGGACAACTAAAATATACTTGTAAAATCAGATATTTATTTGTAGACATAAGATCTGATATAACCCTTATTTAGGCAGATAAATGTTAATTAAAACACAAAACATAATTTTATATTTACTTTTATATCGAATGCATTGAAAATTACGCCTTTCATATTTTGTACAATTTTAATTAGTAAAATGTTTTATTTGCTAAAGAGTACTTTAAGTTCTCCCACTCACTCTAAAAGCAGTTTTTCACGCAATTTTCACACTTTTGTGTGCAATTTATTAAAAGTTCTTTAATGAAATACTGATAATTTATGTGAAAAAGTCTATATCTTTAATTACTGTTAACAATTGTAATATCGATGTTAATTATTAAAAAATCCAATCTAACTCATAAGGTATTTATTTAACTGTTAAATTTTAACTATTAGCAAAGCTAATTTAAAAATGTTTACTTGAGAAACTTAAACTGTCAATATTGTTCGTTCACTTACTGATCGATAGTTTTATAGCATTTTTTGAATACCGAATACAATAGGGTATATTTTAGTTAGTTATTTATTAGTTCATTAGTTAGCTGCCATTCGAAGTTCCCCCTCTCAACTGCTGCATTCCTCAAGCATTTCCGACTTGAATTTCATGGCTGAAACCCTCTCGTGTTTTAGCCCATTGTTGTAACGGTATGCACTCGCACTAGCGGCGTTCTCTTTAAGCCCCAGCTGCACATTTCAACAAATACCCTCTCGCTAGTACACTCCTCCTCCTCGTTGCCCCACCCCCTCGCAGAAAGACAAAAGCTGAGCTGAGCTGCTCTTTGGGCTAACGGTAGCGGCAATTTGCAGGCAGCTGATGATATGCTCAAGCTGCCAGTCACAGGAATTATAAAAGGCAAAAGACAAAGCATCAGTCGAAACCAAAATAAAGAGTAACGAGAAAGAACAAAAGTTAACTGCAGGGTGCTGAATATTAAATACCCTTGCATACATTATCGAATTTCAATATTTTCCTTATGTATATTTTACACCAGTTTCTGCTCTCTCTCTCTTTATTATATAGTTATATTGTAAGTTTTGGATAGAACATCTTTGAAAATTAAAAAGTTCTGGATGCAAAAATTCATATTGCGACCGATCGTTCCTATGGCAGATATAGCATATAATTTTTCGATATTGCTACTTGATATTTACAGTGATATTTTTAATTCTTAATTTTGGTTTGGATATCTTATAAAACAAATTAGTGTTTTATACAAAAACTCATTTTTCGACAGGTCTTTCCTATGACAGCTATAAGATAAAGTGATCCGATTCGACCGACTTTGACGAATGTTTTAAAGTTTCTTATCGCAACTGAAAATATATGTATGTATATTTAAATAAATTCCCTTTAGTCGTTACATTTTTCACGTCGAAATTAAAATACTCTCTGTAAGTGTAAAAAAAGAACGAAACGGCCACAGACAGAGAGAGCACACAAAAAGAGAGAGAGAGGAGGCAACTATTGAAAGCTGCCTTAAGTCGATTTATGGCTGCCTTCAAATGAGCCACAGTCAACGCCTCCCAGACACCCAATAGCTATCATTGTTCTTATTCCTGTGCTGCTTCTTTTTGTTCCTGTTGTTGTTTGTTTGTTTTTAGTGCTGCTGCTGCAAAGTGTGTCAAAAACAAGCGTGGGGAAGGGGAGGGTGCGGCAGTTGGCAGTCTGGAAGCCCGTCAGCAATTACTGCTATTTATGGCTGATTACTTCACGTTGTAAAATCAATTAAAAATGCACGAAAAACTGAGCCAAGTGTTGCTACCGCTCCACACTTCCCTCTCCCTCCCTCTCCCCCTATCACCCTCCTGACCACGACCAACGACGCAAACCGCTTCATGACTCATTAGCGCTGACTTGTTAAAGCAAAATACAAACGAAATGCAAACGTTGGCACAAGGGGTGGGGGGTAGGTGTAAATTCCGATTCTTAAGGGGACATTTGTGTATAGTTCTGGTCGCAGCGAAGGCGCTGCGGTTACAGTTATCAGCTGCCGCTGACCAATTCTGTTCTCACATGTTTCCACGCTGTCCCACACAAATTGTATCTGTATCTGAATCTCCATCTCTCTTGCGCTCTGTCTTTGGGCTAGTTTATACACTTCCAGCGGGGGGTTTTTTAAAATATTGTTACAGCATGTGTATTTGAGAGACATTATCTTTAATACTATAAGGTATATATATATATAGAAATGACCTCTTATCTCTCAGTTTTCAGAATTCCAAAGAATAAATAATAAAACTTCTTGATTAAAGTCAACAATGTTCAGTGTTTTTTAGCCAAAAACAATTATCAATTTTGATTTACTATATCATATAGCTCACATATTGAAATGGACGAATAATAAATATTCGTATAAGAATACATATTTTATTTTGAAGAACCTTTAAAAATTCTCAGCTTCTTATTGGATTTTGTTTTTTTAATTTCAAGATAACAAAAATAACATTATTTATTATGCTTCTAATACATACACAAAATCTTATCAACAGTGGACTACTATAAGATATAGCTCCCATAGGAATAATCGAAAGCTTTTTTTTAAACGATTTCTAACCAAAGTTAGACTACTGTACTATAGCTCCCAGGGGAACAATGGAACAAAAATTAAATTTTGGGCAAAAACTTTTTGATATGCAAGAAATGTTTGAACAAAACTCAGAAATTCCAAGTTGTACTAAGCTTATATAGCTTATAAGCAATAACAATATATATTCACTATATCAATATACATATCTAAAAGTTTTTAGAAGAAATATCTGGGAGTGGTCAGGAATGCAAATGTATCTCAAATTTGATAGACGTTATCAAGAGTATTTCATATTCGTTACTGCGTAGATAACTGTTCTTTCTTGTTTGCCTTTGTCTTTGTCGTTGTTCGTTATATTTGTTAAAAACGGGCACGAGTGCAACTAAAACTGAAACTAAAACTAAACAACTCGCTGGCGACTCGTCTGAAAAAACCCGCTGCTGCTGCAAAACTGGATTTCTTTTTGGCCGTATACGAGGCTTGGCCCAGTTAGCGCAGCAATGATATGTACGCAGATGTAAGCAACAAGGAGATTACTCGCCAACAGGACTGACTGCCTGCTGAACGCCCATGCGAAAAAAATAAATAATAATAGCAGCAAAAAGCAACAGCAACAGCAGCTTTTAGCATATGCATGAGAGGTAGCAACAGCGAGAGATAGAAAGGAGTGGGGCAAGGGGCAAGGAAGTTGCAGAAGACAGACGACAAACTACATATGCAAATAGGCATGTATGGGTAATTTATATACATACATATATATGCAGGTGTGTGTGTGTGTGTGTGTGTGGGCTGTGACCAATTCGATTTGGAATGCAAAACATATTTAACCGAGCTTTGAGCTGAAAAATATGTCTTAGACAGCAACAGCAAATTAAGCTGACGGAAAGGAAAAACCAGTTAACACGCAGTTGAAAGAAGAGGAACAAAAAAAAATAATAAAAATAAACATCTTGAGGTTTGTAATTGCCCACTATAAGAACTATTAACATGTGCATAAAGTGAAGCTATAATTAATTATAATTAAATTTCAAGCTAACATTTTCAACATTGTTAATTATATTTAGTTTAAATAGTTAAGTCAAGATAAAAAATGTTGAATGTTTTAGGAGTTTCAGGTATCTGATGACTGACGAACTTGACTTTACGGTTGATCAAGAACATATAGTAATAACTTTATATCATGTTTAATGGTTACGGGATATAAAAAAATGTTACATCATAAAACATATTACAAGTTCTGTATATAAAATTATATAAAAAACTATTTCAAGAATAACTACAAACTTTTATTTTTACATACACTTTGCCTAGCATATATGTATGTATATGTATTACATACTCATTGGTAAGTATCTATGTGGCATATGTGCCGAAATATTTAGTGCTTCGGTTTTGCCCAGTGTATTTACCCAGCTAATGTTGATTTAACCCACAAAGAGACCAAACCCAAACATGTGTGATTTGTTGTTTCTTCGCTGAGAGCTGCAACAACAACAACAACAAAAACAACAATCAAAAGCAACTGCACAAATTGCAGCACTCCAAAAACAACGCACACCAAATGTGGGCGAACACGTTTTTATCGCACAAAGCCAAATGCAATAAACGTTGATTAAAATAAATACACAAGCATTTACACACACACACACACACACACAGATACGCACAAAAGAAAAACAAAGGCAAAGACAGCAAGAGTGAGAGTGTGTGTGTGTGTGTAAGAAACGACGACACATGGCAATGAAGGCAATCAGCAAAAGAACGCGACGTCAGCAGCAACTGCAGCGCTTATCAAACTGTACAACTGCAACAACAAAACAGCGGCAACCAGAAAAAAAACTTCAAACTGCACTTGTGTCCGAGATAGAGAAAGGGAATAAATGCACACACATACACATACACATGCATACAGTGGTCACTTGCAAATAAGAACGTCTGGCTCTCAAAAAGCTGTTTCTTATTTGGAAAAAAATTCTAATAAATGGAAGCTCTAAATCTCAATTAATAAATTGAGCTAAGATTACATTATTTCAATTGTTTTAATTATTTTTCCTTTTTTCAAACAATTCTAATGTCTTTTCTTTTTAAAATGTAAAATATAAAAGTTTTTAATATGTATTTCCATTCATTACATACACTTTGCTAAATAAACTTAAAAAAATATGTCAGAATTTATCATTATATTTTTTTATATTAATTTTTTTTAAATTTTTCAACGATATCTTTTAAAAAATATAGCATGTCTTTTCATGTGAACTTCCACTGTACATTCAAAATGTCGATTACAATCGTTGGTCAATCAAAACTTCTGGCAGTTTTAATTTACGAGCGACCACTGTGTGCATACAATAGATAGATATATGCACATCTGGGAATCATAAAATAATTAATGAAATTGCGCTGCTGATGGATGCACAACTTTTTATTTATTAATTTAATTTTTGTTGCTGCTAAAGTATCTTATCAGTTGAACAATTGTACAGGGAATGAGGGCATAAGAAGAAGAAGAAGCAATGACAGCGCAGCGACCGTAGCAGCCAAATGCCATTCGCCTTGCTGCTGCAGCGACAACTTTAAGGACTGTGACCTTTTGTCAAGCAGCGCCAGGCTGCTGCACCAACAACGACAACAAAAGAGACAACAACAATAACAAGCTGTATACTATTTCGGGGCACGTATTTTATTGTTTAATGACCTTTAAAAACCCAACGCAGACGCGGCGCCCACGCGCCTTCTATGAGAAGGCCAACAGCAACAGCAGCAGCAGTGACAACAACAACAACAACTCATGGGGCCATCATACGCCTGCCATTTTTTTTTTGCTTCTTCAGTGCTTCATCATCATCTTCATGTCGTCTGCACACACACACACAAAGGCACACGCATGCTGCTGCTGCTGCTTCTTTTAATAAAGTAAACTAAACAATTTTCATTCTTGTCTCGTTTTTGTCTCGTCTTCTTCGACTATGAAGAGCACATGCACATACCAATACACATGCATTTGCGAGAGAGACAGCCGCCGTCACAATCCACCTTATTCCTCCAAGCTACCCCACCACACCCACCCACCAGCAGCAAGACAGAGTCAACAAACGGACACTCACATACACGCACACAAACAGAGCAAAGCGCACAGACAGCGGCTGCTCCTCAACACTGGCAAAAAACTTTACTTTCTGTGGGGTGCCTGCGCCTGGTGCTGCTGCGACGTCGACGTCGACGTCGACGCACTGTGTGCGCCAATGGTGAATTTACAAGCTGTGGTGAATGTTTGCTGAAAGAGAAAGGCAAAGGCACAGGCTTAAGGCTGAAGGCAAAGGCAACGCGTGTGAGGCACATTTCATTGAGAAATGAAAAATATAAAAGACAAGCAAACAGCAGCAACAACAACAATTTGCAAAGGCGCTGACACCGGCCGGTCACTGGCGCTGCCGCTGCTGTGGTGAGTTGAGGGTGGGGTTGGGTTTTGGGTTGCATACGCAAAAAGAGAGAGAACAATTGGAAAAGCACAATGCAATGACAATATGCAGTTATATGTTATTATGTATTATGTTATGCATTATGCTTTATACAGTTGTGGCCGGTGGAGAGTGGGCGTTGCCATAGGCTTGTAAATACAACAACAATTTATGTATTTATTGTAAATTTCGTTCCTAGCCAGTGTTGAATAAAGCACACTCAAATTGGTTTTCAGCACATTCCAATTGTAAGGAAATTCTTATCAGATGTAAGAGTTTTTTTTTTGTGATTGGTCAATCGATTAATGCGCAACTGCAGCGACATCTGCTGCATTTGATTGAAAGTGAATTTTGAAGGCAAGGTAGGAGTTGGAGTGGGGGCCAACAGAGCCGAAAAGAGGATCGTTTAAAAGTTGATAGGGTTGCAATGCGGAAATCGCCTAAAAAAATAACAAAAAGTCATGCACTCATGGCCACACCTTACGGCACATTAAATGTGTGTGTTTTTAAGTTGCTCTGCCCGCCGCCGCAGCCGACTGAGCCAGACAAACTTACCTTTAGTGCCGTCAAATCGATATCATCCAATGAACAATTCACAGATTGTGCCAGTTGTTGCTGCTGCTGCTGGTGCGCCATTTTGATTTGCTATTTTTTTGTTATGCGGCTGCTGCGGCTGCTACTTTACACAAACACACACACGCACACACTGCTATGCAGGCTATGCACACCAACGCGCACACATACACATATACACGCACACAGAAGCACTCGCCGTCACTTTTTTTCTTCTTCTTATGCTGCTTATTTATCGCTTCTGTTATTATTGTTGTTTTTAATTTTTGTTTTGTTGGTTCAAACAAGCACAGAAATTTGTAATTATATTCGCATTGCTATAAAATTAAAATGAAAATTGTCAAAGGGAAGACTATTAAATACGGCAATTAACAAAAACTATTTGGCTAACAACATTTTTTGTATATTTGTTGCTGGCCATACAACTTTTCTCTTTTGCCAGTGTGCCTATGTGTCTGTGTGTGTGTGTTTGTGTATGCGTATGAGTATAGTTTGGTAAACGGGCGCGGCACGCACTTTTGCACTGATTTTTATATTTATTTTTTTAAGCAAACACAAGTGCAATATTAATATTAATACATAACGGGAAATTTAATATTCTTATTCTTCCGCGGTTATTCACACACACAACACGCTCACGCACGCAAACACACACGTACACTTTGCGCTCTTCGTTATACACATACACGCATTCATATACCGAAGTATATCTGTGTATGTATGTTTGTGTAGGTAGACAGGAAAAAATCTGCCACTCGCTTTTTTCTTTCTCTTTGCGTTTCGAACACGAAATTGCGGTATTCTTTACATACTTGAAGCGCGCACAGCAATTAATGCTTATTGTTTTTTCAAACCGAGCACAATTTACAACTGACTTGCCCAATTTTCAGCAAGTTCCGGTTTGTGCAAGTCGATGGAAAAATTAAATAAATCTATTCGCGAGCTTCACGGACTGGCACGTCCGAACTCCGATGCAACAACAACAGAAATGTTACTTGGCCAGCTGTTATGCGTCTGTTATGCTCGATTAGTGGCGATACAGCGATATCTGATTATATCGATATATTTAATATACCTATACTTTTAATTTAACATAGTTGATATATTCGATTTCAGAAATATATGATAACCACCGTCATTTTCAATATATTTCCATTGATTTCGACTAAGATCACTTAAATGGCACTGACAAACTCCAAATGGGTATTTTGATCTGGTGTTATAATCTCTTTCTTCTTTAAACAGCTTAACGATGTCGATTGGTTGGTTCACAATAAAAATTGTATTAACCAGATACGATAGTTCATGAGGGACTGCGCGCGGACTGTATGTAAATTAAATAACCTTAGTCCTGTAAATCAGCTCTTAACTTGCTGATCTTCAAAAGGAAACTGTGGTGCGATCTTATACTCAAGAGACAATTTAAGCCTTAAAAGTGTGAGCGTGCTTATGAAATCCAAAAATACCATTATGTTAACCCACTGTTATTCGAATATAATGAAAATACTAAATATTATTTTGCGAATACCCGGTAACACTTTGTAGCCGACTTCATGTGAGTGAGAACAAACTGCGTAGTGTGATGTTGGTTGTGCTCAATAATGCGTTACGTTACTCATTTTGCGTTTCGTACTTCAGTTTTTTTTTTAACTTTTACCTTTGAGCAAGTTTTATCGCGCATTTATATGAGATTCTCATATGTTCTAAAAATTAAATTTTTCCTAGCATTTGCATATTTTCTTATGTTTTATTTTTATTTTAACTGAAAAATATTTGAATTGCTCTCAATTCAGCTTGTTTGTCAAAATTGTGACATTCTTAATGACAGTTGTGAAATAATTTGAAAATTGCTGCCAAGTGCGATCGAAATATCGAAAAACCTATCGAGCGAAGTCAGCAAGTATCGCTGGCACAAGAGTCAATACCGCGACGATTCAATGCCTGAGTTAAAAATCAAGCAACATTGTAATGCGAGATCTTGTGTTGACGAGACGTGCGTGAAAAGAGCGCGCAACCCAAACGAAATTTAACCGTAAAGCAACGTACAAAAAGTGCCAACAAAAAATTTACAAATAAAAAAACGTGCAAAATACAACAAAGCTATTGCAAAAGAAATCAAAAGAGGAAACATAAAAACGCAATTGCTAAAGCCGTCTAACTGTTGTTCTTGTTGCTGTTGTTGTTTTCTTATTTTTTGTGCTAATTAGAAAGAACTGCTGCGCCGGCGTTTTAGAACGCGGCTCACTAATTGTTGCCTCAAAAAAAAAGCGGCGAAGCTGGTTTTTTGCGTATCGGTGTGTGTTTGTGTGTGTGTGTGTGTATTGGAATTTGTTAAAACACGACCGTATTAAGGTCAAAAGCAACAAGTGACAAGCTACAGAAATTCTAAGCATAAATTAACGCAAAAAAACAACAAATAAACAGATAAAGAATTAAAAACAAAAAAACAGATTTTTTGGTATTTTTACACGTAAATAAATCTCTTCAGTCTAAGATTCTTTTTTTGGGCTTTTTCTACTGCCAACATAAAAAAAGAACGCAGCAGCCAAAGAACGCCGCAGAAACAGCAACGACAACAACAACAACAGCTATCCGGTTTTTCTCTGCTACAACTCTGCGCAGCGTCTCGATCTGCTTCTTCTTCTACTTCTTATTTGTTACGTGTGTTTATTATCGATATTCGTGGCTTACGCGTTTTTTCTAAAAGAAGTTAAGCGAGTGCGAGATAGCGATCGAGAGAAAGAGAGAGCGCCTAGTGAAAATAAAAATAAAAATAAATCAATTTTAATTCAAAACGCAGCGCCACACTAACAACAATAACAACAGCAACAAGTCAACGCAGGACGCAAAGGAAACGAAAAAGAGAAAGAGCACGCCGTCTTCTTTGTCTGTGTGTGCGTGCGCTACTTTTGAGAGCTAGCAAAAAAGAGCGGAAGCCGTAAACAAAACAAAAAACCAAAAAACGTAAAATCAACATATTTTCTGTACAGGATCTAAACATAAATCATTCACGCTGGATTTAGGATACTACGAGGCTGTTAAAGGTAAATGTTAAGCATTAACATTAATTTTAAGAACTGTTAAGCAAAAAATACAAAATACAAACAATAACAAATAACAGTACAATTTAAATCTAAGCTCCAAATAAATATAGAATCAATATATATATTTAAAAGAACAATAAAATTGTTATACACTTATATAACTGTAAAACCAAAGTCAAGCTTAACGCAAAAAACAAAAGTCCTATAAATGCTATAAACACAGCCATAACATTAAGCCAAAGCTAAATAAAAAAAATAAAGAGAAACAATAACAAAGTGCTGCCAAATTCAATTAACGGCGCCATAATATAAAAAAATACATAAAAATGTTGTATGCAGTTGTGCTTTATGGCGTTCAATAAACTACAAAATACAAGCAAAAAACAGCTAACCATTTAAAAACTTGTTGCATAACCAATTCCAATTCGAATCCAGTTGGGTCTGTCAAATTGTTGTAGTTGGATTTGTAAAGGGCGCACATTGCGTGCGACGCAGTCATAAAATTGGCGAACGCTGTCACACTTTTCTTATTAGCATGTGTAGGCACAAGAGGGACAGAGAGAGAGAGAGAGAGATAGGGAGAATGAGAGGGACGGAGAGAGAGCCAGTTTACAGGTGCGCAGCAGCTAGCGTATTGGCCATTAAGCTCGGCTCGGCTCGACGGCAGCAACGGCAAGCTGTAAACTAGGCTAAATAGGGTCTCTGGCCAAAGCACGTTTTGGTCTATGGCTTGTGGCTAACTGGCTAACTGGCTGGCTGGCTGGCTGGCTTTGGGCTTGGTTTATTTTTAAACCGCATTCCGAGTGGCATTTGCTTGGGCCAGTTGGCCACACAAACACACGCACACACACATGCACACATGTAAGTACATACATGTTAAATGCATAACTGTTAACATTAACAGCAGTTTGAAAGGAACTGCAGCGCAGCTAGCTAAGATTACTCTCTAGACAATTGCGTTAAATTAAATTACGCTCTACGGTTGTCAGCGAAAGGCCAACGACGCACACACATAAAAAAAAAATATATATATATATATAAGTAGATAAAGAGAGAGACAGTTTGCTTTTGCGGCCATATAGCGCCCGTCAAACTGTAGTATTCAAATTGGAAAAATCAAGTTTCTTCATTTAATGTATTTGCTGTGCTTTTGTTTTCATTCCTTTTTTTCCTGCTGCAACAGTGTTGCCCAATGCATTCTTTTCTAGCTTTTTTAAAGAGTTAAATTCTAGATTTAAAAAAATTCTAAAATAAATAATATTTTTTTTTGCTCAAAAATAAATTACAATACATAATTCTGACTTTTTAAAAGAAATTGTCGCACTTAGTCGCGATGACTCCATAAAATCATTTTAAAATAACACAATTTATTTAATATTTGTTTAACAGAGGTTTTAAATTTTGAAAGCAGGTTAGTTTTTTTTACGTTATTTTCTCAGAACTAGTTTTTTAAGCACAGTTTTCTTCCACACATTTTTTTTTAAATTTTAAATACAAATTAGTTGTTTTCAAATTAATTTCCTTGGTAGTATTTTCAACACTTGAGTATTTTTTGAACTTTTTTCAAAATTTTAAAGAAGCTTTTATCCCTTTGAGCTATTTTTTGTTATTTTGCTGCATTATTTTTGCACCTCAAAAGTTGGCAGCACTGATTCTGCAGCTGCAGCTGGCCGCGTGTTGTCTTTGTTGTTGTTGGTGCTGCTGCTGTTGTTGCTGCTCTCCCTCTACTTACTGCTGCTGCTGCTGTTGTTGTTGGCGTGGCATTCTTTAGCGTTTTGCGCAATTTGCAGTACTTTGTTTTGTTTTTTTCTCTGTTTCTATATGCTGTACACAAGATATCCATTCACAATTGAAAGTTGGCCAGACGTAATCCCCAATAGCAGCAGCAGCAGCGGATAACTAAGTTATTCCAGCTCCAATTCCATATCCACTTCCAGTTCCAGTCAATCAATCAAGCTTTTATTTAGCCTTTCAATCAATCAACCTGAAAAAACGTTTGAATTTAATAATTTAAGTAGAATTTTTAGCGGCTTCGCTTGTGTACAAAAAAGAGTCACAAAATGTTGCTCTCAATTGAATGATATTGATAAACTTTTTTTTGTAATTTAATTTTTTTTAATGATAATTGCTGAAGTGAAGTGCTGCAGCTCTACTTAGATACGCGTAATTAATTGAAAGACTGCAAGGGCGTAATTCAAGACCTCTTAAATTAGTTCAACCAGTTGAGATGGGAGGCCAATTGACTGCTGAACTTGGAAAATGTGCAGGAAACTTGAATGGAAAGGGAAAAGTGGAAAGGGGAACTTTTGCTTTAAGTGAATCATTTGATTTAGTTTTGGTTGAAATTTAAATTGTTTGTATAGCTACAAATTTAAGATTTTATTTATTGTTATATAGAAGTTAATTTTTACAGTTTTTGACAAAAAAAAGCTTTATTTAAAGTAGTTAAAAATTAAAAAACAAAAATACAAACTTTCCCAAAAATAAAAATGTTAAATAAGCATTTAAGTCGCGTAATTGCAAAATTCTTATGGTAACTTCCAGAGAATTTGAAGATCTATAATTTTAAATTACCAAGCGTTCTCTGAAATACGCTCCAAACATACATACATATATACAAATTTATAAAGTGAAAAATGATTTTCAACCGATCAGCTCATATTACAGGTTAATTACGTTATCTGGCGTGGCAAGTGTTTTTTCATGTTTTCATTACTTAAAGTACCTTTTTTTTTATATATGTAGATGACCACCCAGTTTTATGGGTCACTATGACAAATCAGTTGAATGATTCTACACTTAGTTGATTATCGATGCAAGTGCCAGTTTCGGTTCCAGTTATCAGTTACGTTCAATATAAAACGAAGTCCAAAACAGCAAATTAATCGCATTTCACAAAATAATATTCATAAATATATAGTATATATGTATAGTACAAATAGATTTTGATTTAATATGCCTTATGTCATGCGACATTGAAAGGCTAAGCAATTTGTTTAAACAAAAATTTGATAACGCTTCAAGTTGACTTTAAATGATGCGATTGCTTCTTGACAATTTCAAGTTTTCTTTTGATTTTTTGGCCAAGTTAGGACTTGCTTTTATCGCAGTGGGGGTTTTTTTATGTTTTCTGTTGTTCTTCCACCTGAACAACAATTATAATTAACTGTTTGCAACCGTTGCGCTTGATACAAGTCAATTTGCTTTACATTACAGAGTTCTACTTACACACACACACACACACACACACACATACGTGTGTGTAAGTATGTCTAGGTTTTAGTTTATGCATAGATAGTTCCAATTGGCTGAAGCTGGTTGCCAAGTGTGTCAGGCAATTAGAAACAACCGTAAGTTAAAGTGCACAACGGCAACAGAGTAAGAGAGAGAGAGAGAGAGAGAGAGAGTGTGTGTGTCTGTCTGTCTGTCTTTTCACTTGTCTAACAGGCAAATGCGGCCAAGTGGTTTTTGGCAACGCCTGAAGTTCAGACTTTCAACTCAATTAGACAACTCCGTTCCTTAGATAACAGGTATACTGTACAGTAAAAAGCCCGTAAATTGTAATTTCTAGAAATTAGAATTGGCATTTTTATTGCATAGCATACAAAATTCATATTTTTACTGCATTCCGTTTTTAAACACGTTTCTATGTAGAGTTTATACGAGGAATAATAATGAGCATAATTTATGTGGTAAAATCATTGAAACAATTTGTGGCAATTTCGAATCAGTTGTGGATTCGAGGTGTTCTACTATGCGAGTGGCCACTGTCGATCTGCATAAAATATATGTAGACATATATGCTAATTAATCTAGTTAACACTTTAAAGAAGGTTACCTGAATAGCTTAACTCAATTATATTCTACTAAATATTTCCATTCCTTTAAAGTAGAATATTTGCTAAGATTTAATCAAATAACAGTACATTGCTGGCAATAAATATTGGTTACATTTAAAAATAATTTAATTATAAAGGCTGTAAACCTGTATGTTAATTTCAATATTTTTCAAATTATAAGCCAAATCCAGGCAAACCATATTTGTTTAAAAAAATACTTATGTTTACTTTTCTTTCTTCGAAAAATGTAAGGCTCCCAAAAATTGATGACAGCTTTAATGAAAATTAATTATACAACTATTTTGCCTCTTGATTGAAAAAAATAACAGAAACCAAGTTGACTAACCGAATCTAAAGGCGTTAAATTGGTTCGGGACAGTTCTTTTTTTGCTTATAAATATAACATTCACATAAATGTTATTAACAGCTTTGAGAATATTTTACTAATACACAAATGTTATTAACATAACATAATATTTGTGTGTATATAACCGTGCATACTAATTTAGTTGTTGTTGTAAACTGCCTTTGTAAATTATTTCAACAGTTTACAGGGTAACTGAAAGCTTAGCCGTTTTCACTTGGAATGCCTTACAAGTTGGTTGCCTTTTTCTTTGCCTTTTTTCGCGCGCGCCAAAAACAGCGACTTAAGTTAAAGAGCAACAACAATAAATGCACATTCAAGGCTGCAACAGCAACAACTGCGGCAGCAGCAACGGCAACTACAACCGCAGTAACAACTACAACAACAACAACAACTCGATGAACTCAAACTGGTTTTTCCATCTTGTGGCTTGCTTTCTTTTTTTTTTTCTTTAACTGCACGTAGCCAAAAAATATGCTAAAGTCATATCACAACAACAAAAGCAACAGCAACATTTTTACTGAAGAGAGTACAGGAAATGCACTTTACAGATACATATATACATATAACAGATACATATGTGCACACATTGACTTTATAAACAATTTACACGATTTTACAGCGAAATTGCAGTTGCATATTTTTGGTTTTATTATTTTTACTGGACTGTGTCTGTATATCTTGTATCTATATATATACATACGTGAAGGGTCGGTCAGTTTTTGAGTTGTTTGCTTGGCACTCAACATTTGTGGCAATGTGTGGGATTTTTAGGCATTTCCAGATATCAAAAACTTGAAGCAGATGATTATATATAAATATAACTTGAAAAGAATTAAAATTTCTCTTGGGTCTTTAAATAAATCAATATTATTTTTGATTGTAAATGTTTTTAATCGAAAAAAAAAACCGGTTGTATAAATGTTAAATTGCTCCACATCTTTCGAAGTTATCTAACTCAAAACGTTCCAATTCATTTGTTCATAATAATCTACCTTCATTTTATATAATTTTAACAAAGCGAAAGTTTATCAACTTTTCATTTTTCCATTCAATTTTCGTTTAATTGCAAAATAGCTTAACCGCAATTATGTTGAGGTCTCTTCATTTTCTATACCCCTCAAAACAATTTGATTTTGTTGCCTACTAGACCATACCCAAAACCCAAATCTCAGTTTTACACAACATATTTTTTTGTATTTTCCGTTTCACTCTTTTGTTTGTTACTAGATTTCGTTGCCCATTTTGTCATCTGTTCAGCCATTCCCTTTTCAGCTGTTTCAGCTCAGTCCAATTACAATCAAAAATAAAATACAGAAATGTGAAAAGAAAAATATATATAATAATACAATCTGTTCAAACTCACCTGGCCTCACCTGAGCTCACCTGTTTCCCATTATCATAGAAAATTTACGGGCAACCTTGAAACTTGCTGCGCCTTCCGCTGTCTAAGTGAAATTTCCCATCAAAAAAATCGCTCTTTCTTTGCCTCTTGGGGCTTTGGGTTTGTTTTGGTTTTACTTCTTTTCTTTATTTTGTTTTTTTAGTTTGTGTCTTTGCTTTCAAGTTTAGAGTCGCACCATAAACAATTTGAAGCAGTTGCTTGTTGTTATTTCTCTTTTTTTTAACCATAGCTGTCTAGTTTTTACCGTCGTTTGGAATTTGGCTAATCAAGTCAAGTGTTTTGGTAGGAACAAGGTGTGTAGAGTTTTGTACCTGAAACTTTAAGCTACAACGAGGTCGTATTTTAAGTAATTTTAATTAAATTTATTTATATCTTTTTAATTAAGTCCATTTAAATTATCTTGAACTTCAATGGTACAATATTTAAGATCTATCAATTATAAGACTTGAGAGCTAGGCCAATTGCTCAAGAATAATATAAATAAATTTATATTCAGAAAAAAATATCCTTACATTAAAAATTCTAAATAGTTTTAGTTTCTTCCGTCTGACTAATAGAAAGCTGCCAGCTGATGATTCATAAATTTCCAAAAACAAAAAGAAACAGAAACTTTCAGTTTTAATTTAATGATTTATTCTTAAAAATCTTCTGCTGGGCGGAAGTAATTAATCACAAACTTCAAACTAGAAATTTCATGACATAAGCTACTGAAGAAAAGAAACTGGCTAGAAAAAAAAGGAAGGATTGGAAAGATTATATAAAAATCTAATAAAAAAGCTTTGATACT
This sequence comes from Drosophila nigromelanica, assembly GCA_004149465.1. Lineage (NCBI taxonomy): Eukaryota > Metazoa > Arthropoda > Insecta > Diptera > Drosophilidae > Drosophila > Drosophila nigromelanica. Next base: position 17,980 of record SCDS01000745.1, read on the forward strand.
AAATTTAAATAAAATCCATTTGGTAGACTCTAACATAGGAGATAAGAGATTTTAAATATTTCCCGTTTTCTAAGTTCAACTTGTGATGTCAACAAACTTAATGTACAAATTATGCGCCAAGCGGAAGTTTTTATTTTATTTTTTTTGGAATTTTTGTTTCATCTAAAAATTCTAAAAGTCGCATCTTATCAGCATATAGCGCCTAGGTGAAGAGGGCGTGGCAGCACATAAAATAAAGAGAGAAAAAAAGAAACTTAGCGCAAGCAACAAAAACTGAAATTTAGCCTTGACTCTGGCTTTAATTTTGTTGCAAATTGCGGGCAATCTGGGCTGCCCAAAAACAACAAACGAATTTAATAACGTCTGCGAATAAATTGCGTTGCCTGCTCATTGATGTTGCTGTTGTTTTATGTTGTTGTTGTTGTTGCTGTAGCGCAGCCTCGACCGCTCGAGCTCAATCAAAATATTTAGCTTATTAGTTGCAAAAAGTCAACACACACACACACACATACACACAGAAAATTGAAATCGAGACCCGAGCACATCGTGAGATCTGGAGGCAACATTGTGCGCCGGCGCGGACGCCAACGCCAACGTTGATGCCGACGCCGACGCGGATGCGACAGCGGACAACGACTTGGCCATTAAGCATACGCCGCATGGACCGCTGCTGTTTGGGCGATCCGCCTCGGGCAATTAATTACATTTTGCGCACTTTATTTCCGCTTTACACCGGGCGGCGGTAGAATTTCGTAGTTGCTGTAATTATTTTACTGCCTCTTTTTCTTACTCGTTGTTTTGTTCTTCTTCCCGTTTGGCCGTGCTGCAGCTAAAAGTCTCAAAGGCAAAAGCAAAAACTAAAAACAGAAAAGAATGATGAAGCCATAAAAATGCCGCTGCTTTTGCTTTGGCTGTTAGCAGCTTTTGTGTTTGTGCAGCTGCCTAGGAAAGGTGTTGATGATATGGCCACCAATGCCTCATGCCGGGGGCATTGATTTTAATGCTTGCATTAACAACACCAGCAGCAACAAACGGTTCCCAAATCCGAAACAATTATGCCCTGAGGTATACTTTAAAAACCAGAAGTTTTATTGAATATTATAAATTGGCATTCAATTTGTTTATATATACAATATATAAAGTCAATTTAAGAAGTAGTTGACAAATTTTTTTTTAAATTTAGTTTATTGTATTTCAAGGACCAATTTTAAAGAAAAATGGGAACTTTCAGAAATTAAAATCCAAGACAAATTAGAGAAATTAGCTTTCTAATTGTTTTCTCTTCTTAGAATACTTTTAATAATAGAATTCAAGCCAATATCAAGCCAATGAATTCGCCACTCAGAAATTTGTTTGATATAAAACCCCAGTACTATTCCAAAGACGTTATCGTAGTCATCTAATGCTTTGTGCTTGTTTACGGCAATTAAAAATCTTATAAGAAGTCGGTTTAATAGCTCTAAAATAGCTTTGATTTAAAGATTGCTTGCAAACTGAATGCCTTAGTTAATATAGCTATTGTGAGCGTATGAAACTAAAGCGGCGAACAAGAACAATGCGCATTTGTGCTCTACACGTAAATTGATGGCCCCTTTTTTGCATACGCTTTCCATCTACTCGTACCCCAGTATTTGGAACCCGGTACTCTGTACTCAGTGCTCGGTACTCTCTGCTCGCATTCGTGCATATATAAATTATGCCCTAAGCGTAGCCCGACCATCGATCGAAATCAAAAAGCGTAACACAACAAAACAGAAATGCCAAAAATTCTTACTCTGGCCTCAACTTGGCTCAGCTCAGCTGTGAAATGTGAGCCAAAAGACGAGTCAAGAGCAAAACGAAGAAAGACGCAGCAGAAGACAAACCGACACATTAAGCCAAGCCCCAAGTTAGGCCCTGGGGCTTACCTTGCCGGCAAATATGCTTTGCTCCTCTTACAATATATTTATTTATATATGTATGTATATACATTTATGCACATATATATATGACATTCTTGGGCGTACTATCTGGCCTATGCTTTAAGCTCGTTCCACTTCTTACACACACACACATACACATAACGTATTCTAGTACACACATATGTGAACACCTCATAATTCTCACATGGAAGATGACAGAGTCCATCCTAATAATGTCATGTCCAGGTAATTTTTTTAACATTATCTTTTGCCAAGCGGAAAAGGTGACTTACCTCGTGCAGTTTTGCTATAGCAATTTACGAGTTTATTTACTCTTTGTCAATATTTACAACGCTAATCAGTGCAATAAAAAAGGTAAAGACAAGTTTTAATACCCTTGCAGATAGCACATGTGATAAGTTAATATATATAATTATAGAACTTTTTAGAAATCAAAGCTTGCGATTGCTTTGTTACTCTTTAAAAGCTTGAACTTTTCATTTTTGTTTCAATTAGAATTCTCAACAAGTTCCAACAAGTTGCTGATGATAGAACCGGGACGTTCTTGAAATCGCTTCTCACGTTTTGGGGTCTTTAAATATATTGCTGTTTCTGGTCAAATAATCCCCCAACGGTATAGAAACAAATTAAAATAAATTAAAGTATCTATTTTAATTTGTTTCGTAATCAAGAAGGTATATATGACATCGAATTTCCCTTTCTTTTTGCATAGTTGTCCTACCCACTACAAGGGTATACAAAACCAGACACGCTATCTATGGCAGATAGTATTTTGTCTGCCTTATCAAATAGAGTCAAGTGCGATAAATATTGCACAGAAAAACCAATCGAAAAAGCAGTAAAAACTGTAACTGCACAACTGTTTATGGAGAATTTATAACCAATTGGGTGCTACATGATGTCAGAGCCGAGTTTTGAGGGTCTGAGTCATGAAAACGCTGGAATAGCTGTACAAGCTAGTCAGGGCTGAGAGTTGTCTGAATTCTTGATTAATTAGCTGGGAACACGCGTTCTCTATGCGCTGGCTGTTCTCTAGTTCTCTCTCTCTTTCTCTGTCTGCCTACGATCATATGCTGATTCTCTACATGATAATAATGATAATGATGATGATGCGAAATTAAGTCTGAAAAGTCATGACTCTGTATTCCAGTCATCAACAATTAAAGAAACACATAAAACTCGACTTAAACAAATGTTTTGCATTTGCATTCTATATGCGAGCGTTTTACGTATCTAACCTTGGGTTCAGGTTCCAGTGCTCGTTTCCAGACTCTCTCAGCACACACAAACAACACACACACACATTTCTGTTGCATTAATTTATAAATATTACTTTAGTATATGTTGTTTTTCGCTATTGACTGACTTGTTGCTGGAGCAGTAAAAAAATGAAACAGAAAATAAGGTTCAAACCTCGTTCCTATTGTACACTAACTGTTTTGAGGTGTAAACTAAATATTTACTCAGTTATTTAAAGGTATGCTTACTTGGTTCTAAGCAAACTGAACTTTAGTATAGTATTATTTATTTGCTCGAGCTTTTTTTTTTGATTGGTATTTTATATAGAGAAAAATAATTTAATTAGTAGAAATATGTAAATTAATGCATTTGAAGGTTACAAATGAAGTTTTAAAGCTTAGGTAGATTTTAATATTATAAACTAAATAACATGAATAAATAATCAATACTGAAAAATAAAAAAAATTTAAAAAAAAATACATAAAATTTTACATCTTCGTCAATGTGTTGCAAACAAATTGACAGATTCGAAATGCCTGCTTAAAGGGAATAATTACACGGTTAAATAACAAAATAGTTGTCTAAACGTTGACATCAGAAGGTAATTGTTAGCTGGGGTGCCAGAACGAGAGAAACAAAGCGAGGGGAAGGCCAAGAGAGCGAGAGAGTAAGAGAAAAAGAACCAGAGAACGCCAAACTCGTGTCCGTTGCCCAAATTTAAAGGTGCTACAAATTTTGGGTTGCTTTCAAATATTGTTTACCGGTTTTCATAAAACGGTTGCGTCTGTTTAGCATTGTAGCGTGAAGTTATATATAAATATACATATGTGCGATTTTTGTCGGTGTGTTTGGCTTATTTATTTACGGTTTTATTATGATGCGGCATCTTTATCAACGGTATTGAGTTTTTTTTTTATTTTTTTATTTTATTGCGGGCGACAGTTCGAGACAGCTCTCTGTCAATTTGCATATGCCGAAACGTTAAACACGTTTTGCATTGGCCACCCGACAAGCCACGAGGAGTCGCCAACAGCACTCGAGGAGACTGGCAACCAAAAAGACAGGAGCGTCAAATAAAAAAAGTTTAAAAAAATTTTCAAAATGCAAAAACTTGAAGGTAAACTGGCAAAGCCGCTTAAGATAATAAAATCGGCAAAAAAAAAGGTGTATAAGATTCTACTGATAACTATTAACGAGTAAATAAGCTAACTACTTTGCATAGTTGAGTTAGCTTTTATTAGAGGTATTATAATATAAAGCCTTTTAAAGCTACTGTCTCGGTTGAGTCACCCAAATCACAATCTCTTGAAGCATTCTCTCTCCTCTATCATGTTATACCAATCAGCAGAACATTCGATTATAATTTATGCGCAAACACAAAATATAAAAAAAACGCGCCAAGAAGACTTGAAGACTTCTTCAAAACTCAACTTATTTCTCTGCTTAATTTTATTTTTATTTTTTCCAATTTGTTGTTATATTATAACGTCATCAAAAATGAATTTTGTCATGTAATATTAAACGGTTTGAATTTTTTTTTTTGTGAACAATATGCGGTTTGCGCAACGTGCTTTTGAGTTCAATATGCAATTGGCAGTAGAAATTTGTTTTTTCTTTTGTTATTATTTTTTAATTTTCTTTTTTTGGGTAGGGCTGTAATAACATACCCATATCACAGTTCGTGTCCCATCAAAAACGCATTGAAATCGTTTGAAATTCATTTAAAAATCATAACTTTTGGTTTAAGGCCTTATCACATGTTGTTAACAATCCACTGATGGGTTTGAAGGTTGTTCATTAAAAAAGTACTTGAAATACTATCGAAAAATATTTATTAATGGCTTTTCTAAACGATTTACAAATAAACGAGGCAATTAAAATTTTGTTTATAAGTTCCATCGTTTTTGTTTTTTTTTTGTTTTCATTTACTTTAAGAGACAACAAAAAAAATATGAAATTATTATTATGATCGGGCAGCACTTGAGTAAACATTTCGAAGTGCTCTGTGACAGTTGACAGTTGAGTTTAGACAATTTTAGGGTGCTGACTGCCAATTCAGGGCTTAGCCAATTAAAAATTCACTGAGAAAAATTGAGAAGAGCTTTCGAAAATTTGTTGCCCTATCACATGGACAGAATTTCGATATCAAACACACACACACACACACATCTCTCAGATACAAGCTCTGCCTATTTCATATTTATTTTTGGGTCTAGACTTTTAACATGAGCTGTCAAATGGAATTGAATTGTTCATTTGCTACTTGTCGATCTGCACCCAGATCGTTTTTCATTTTCTCAGATTGTGGTACATTTTAATTAAAACTAACGCGTCAAGGGGGGTTGCCTTTCTTCTAACCAGCTGCCGAATTGTCGAGTTGCCGAGCTGATAGCGTGACTAGAAAGACGCTGTTTGTAACTTTTGAGTTTCTCTTGAATTTTTAGTTTTGATAACAATTTTTGTGCCTTAGCAACTTCCTGCGAAACGCAACGGAAATATCCATTGCGTTAGGGTGCTAAAGAGTTGGCAAATATTGAACGAGTGGTTTGACTCAAAAGTGTTTGTCATTAAATAGACACTTGAATATGGTTTTGTGTTGTCCATGTGACTCACATAGCGACTGCTTCCCAATTTGGATTCACACGTGTTGAGCGCTTATTTTGAGCGTCATATGCAAATGATTTCGTATCATTTGGTTACGTATCGAACGCTTGATTAAGTCATGCCGGCTTAACCCTATTGCTAAGAAGGAAATGCGGCTCTATTCGGTGTTTCCCAGTGGGCTGCAGCTTAGACAATGCTTATTAATTACACAGAACACACCAAATTGATAGCGGCTTGAAATGGTCACACAGCTGGGATTAAAAAATATTATTTGTTGTTTTTTTCTGTACACAAAATCTATTTTTACCTGCTGAACACAAAGCTGACAAATCTAAAAAGTATCTATTGTTTTTTTTAAGTTATCGTCATTAGTTTAAGTCTTTTCTGTGGATTCTCTATTGTTAAAGGCGTTAATAATTTATTACAACACTAAAGTTATGCAGCGCCCCTTGACATTATCGATATTATCGAGCACTTAAACTTTTCAAACTAGCTGTACGATCATAGAGTTATATGTTTAAAATGAAAGGGTTTTTTAAAATTATATTTTTAATTATTTTTATTTTGAACAACTAAGAACGTGGCAGTCGGGTGTAACCGACAGCGCAATACTTGTTCAAAGTGTAGTAAACACGAAAACATGTAGACGGTACTATTTAATCCAAATTCGTTGTACATATGAAAACTGTTTTATCGTTAGATGTTTTGATTTAATATCTGATATACAAACAATTTTATATCTACCAAATATGGTTCAATAATTGGTTAATATACAAGCCAAATTCTACTTTTTATAACATGCACTCAATTGCTGAAAAATGTGATTTGAAATTTGTAACAATTTGATAGATAAGATAATAATTCTATGGTTGATTAAAATTTCTAGTCTCTGTGATTTGCTAAGAAAAAATATAAAAATAGTCATGAGAACTGCTTGACGACAAAATATCATAAATTATTGAATCTGAAGCTTATAATTTCCATGCAGTATTCAGATCAACAACCTTTGCATGATCCCGCGAAAAGTCAGAGAAAGTACTCTTTAAAATTTCAGAGATGTGATTTGTGAATTCCGCAATATATTATCTTAAAAATTATTTATTGTGAGCACTAATCACGCTACTTAATTCCCGCAGTTAAGCGGAAATCAATACTTGAAGAAACTGGTTTAAATTTTCACACCTGTGTCCACAAACGTAAGAGGCCTAATCAGTTACAAGAAGCGATCAGTTTAATGGGCCTATATCCGGTATGACGAATCTTGATTACACAGCAATTAAAAGATGACATCAAAACGCGTGCTGCCAACAATTTGGCGCATAATTAATGAATATTGGCGTCTATACAGGCCTCAGGCTATAGAAATGACCACACAAATGTAGCTCAAAGGCGTTACGATTTTTGATTATTGATTAAAATTAATAAATAAAAATACAACAAATAAAACCCCACAACGCCTCAAAGGCAAAACTATGAAATCTGTTTATTAATCATAAAAAAAACGACTTTATGAATAGAAAATTTCACTTTTAATTGATTTTTATTGTGCCAAAAAATGTGCTGAGTGAAATTTTTGTTGTATTTGTGTTAACCCGCAGAATTTGTAAGCTATCTTCATTTTTTATTATTATTTGGCGACCGCCTGCTGTTAAATAGCACAAGCTGAATAAATAGCCAAAAGCGTAGATCAATTTTGTATTGCTATAAATTCTCTGGCAGAATTGCAGAATTTTATGATGTCATAATTTTGGGGCTTTTGGCAAATCGCAGCGCGGTGAAGCTTGTTATTTGTTTGGCCGAAAACATTTTCCCAACTTAAACAATAGCTTTTAAGACCTAAACTGTAAGCTGTAATTGATTTTGTTGATTGATGAAAAACCGTTTGAATTTGCCACAAAAGAAAAAAAGAATTTCACTGTCAAGCTCGCCAAGGCGGCGCCCACACAAATTCCATTTGCATGCCAAATGAGCACATGTCACAGGCTGACAAAAAAAAAACAATACACAAAAGCAAAACAAAATAGCCAAAACCAAAAAAATAAACAACAACAACAACATAGAAATAGAAATAAATAAATACAGTAGCTGTCGAGGCTGCGCATGCGCAGAACACGACCACAAAAAAATCCGTAGCCTGGCCGGCGAATATATGTATCTGTTAGATACTTAGATATAATCGTGGAATGGCGCAGCTGCGGATGATGTCATGGAGTTGGTCTTGGTCTCTCTATTTCTCTTGTGCGCATGTCTGCAGGGGGGCGTAACAAATGCCAAACAAACAACACACACACTCACACACACAATAGTTAAAAAAAATAATTTTCAAAGCATAAGTAATGGCAATAAGCAAGTAAAAGGGGGCGCGGGTTGTGCTGCCTATTGACTAATTTTTGCAAATAACTTTTGGAGCAGGCAACAATAATAAAGCAAAGCCGACATAAAAATGAAGACAAGCCACACACACACAAAACACACCAAAGCCAGCCACAAAGCTTTTGCGAATGTCTTTTTCTTTTTGCAGTCATGATAATAATGAGCCAAAATGTTTGGTAATAATTTTTAAAGAGTTTCAACAATTTGACTGCAGCTGACAAGGGGATAGTTGAGACGAGTTGTTGCCTGGGAATTTATGAAAATAAATGAGCTATGAACGACACATGCAAAACAGCGTAAAAATGCCAATAAATAAATGGGAGTCCAGAACTGAAAATAATGGTGTTCACTTCAGACTCTCTAAATGTACGACTCAATGAAAGCTGTGTATGTATTAAATATATTTGTAAACGTTAATAGCTAAAGGTTTATTCCTGGTCAGTTTAGTTCAAATTTATGGGTTTGATATATAGAAACGGACGCCTACGTAACAATTTTAGGTTAAATTTTGACAACAAAAATTAATTTTTTTTATTTTTGAATAGAAGCAATCTAGAGGACAAATCGTAATCGAAAAGGAATCCTCTATGAAAATCGGTTATTGAGCTTAGACAAGAAATTAAAAACATTTTTTTTCTTTTAGAATCAAAAGCTTTATAAAAATTCGGTTGACCTTTGCCAACGTTATTCGAGTTTTAAATCCAGGACTGGTGTACGCCTTTTATAACAATTTTGCGTTGCATTTTGAGTTTTATTTTAATTTTTATATTTGAATACCGATTAAATCAAGACGGCCAAAAAGGTATTCCTCATGAAAATCAAATGATTATTGACAAAGATATGAGAGTTTATTAAAGCAACTGGTTAAGGCTTTTTCTGAACAGACGTTAATAGGAAAACACATATTAATACGAACAGCCCAGTGAAAAAACATTCAAGCAGCTATTTTATGAGAAAATTCACTGGCCTTTGTGCTTAAATAATAAATGGTTTTCTGTGCTATGGAACTAGTTTTTCCCTTTAGTGATTTACAAGTATGTACTTATAAATAGATAACCCAAATCACCGTTAGAATGCTGTCAGTTATATAAATAAAAGTTCCCAATAAATTCAAGTTTTACAAGCAAGCTCAGTGTTCGTATCTCTAAAACTCTCGCCCTCTTTTTTCAATGAGATTTTCTCTTTTTGTTTTTGGAAATTGTTTAGCATGCCAGGCACAAACAAAAGAATTTATAACATTGTTATTGTCCGACTGACTGAGCCTGACTTATTTGTTGTTGTTGGTTTTGTTGTTGTTGTTGTCATTGAAGCCAAAACTGAATTTTAATTTTCGGCAAGTGATGAGGTAATTTTATGCACGAAATTTCGAAAAAAAAACAACATAAAATCCCAAATTAGGCAAAAAATAACTAAAAACAACGCTACAGGTCTCATTCTTTGTTGTTAGATCTTTGAATTCCCTGGGAGGGAAGAGAGAGCCTTTTAGTCTGATAAAAAAAGAAGGAAATTACCATAAAATAAATTGTTATCTCTAGCGATCGGGCAGCAATAATTAAATTCCAATGCCGAAGCGAAAATGCTTAAACAAACGTTTCGCGCATGTAAATGATTTTGCATATTTGCTTTAAAGCTTAAACATTTATGATCAACATAAAAAAAAATCATATATATCGATATATCTGAAGAAAATTGGCTTATGTTTATTGATTTATGCAAATTTTCTTTGCGTTGCGAGGTTATTGCACGCCTAATCAGACAACTTTCCTATAGCTATATCCGAGTGTGTGTGTGTGTGTGTACGTTTGTGTGTGTGTGCAACAACACACAAAGAACTTCTTATACTCAAGTTCTTTCAGACTCTATGGGGAGGCTGTTTATAAATAACGTTATACAAATTTCAATATCGCCTCCTGGCTGTCTGCGCTCAGCTGTCGACACATGTGCGCGCCGCATGTTCCTCAATTTTCCCCCTCAATCCTACAAAACCTTGTGCGCCTGCGCAATACGTCTTGTGTTTATTTCTGGGTACCCTGTAAACAGGATGCTCTGTGAATGAGAGAATGAGACGCCCTCTCTTTAGTTCATTTTGTGCACAGTTATTTTTACTTTCATGTTTTATGACCTGAACTTCGTCGCGCTGCTATTAACGTTTTGACACTAAAAATAGTCCATGCATGCTACGCTGCAGCTGCAAGAAGTCTGCATACCCTGTAATATAGACTAAGGAAATAGGTGTATTAAGTTAATGAAAGGGTTTGCAACAAAGTAGTTCGCTGCGGATATATTTTTTTTTGCTTCTCGAATTTATTGTTTAAGTATTATTAAATACATGTTAAGACTGGGATTCGAACCATACATACAAATAAAATGAAATTTTATGGTGATTTAGACTGTTAATCATAGGAGCAAGATCCTATTATTGGTTATAAAGATAGAAAAATTTTTAAATATCACTTGGCTAATACCAGTTTAAGCTGAGATATATTAACATGAGTAATATGGGCGTAAGATTCGAATCCGATACCTTTTCGAATAAAAATGTAAACTGAGCTTTTCACAAATTTTTAAATTATTTAAACAGTTCATTTGGCTTATTTGGGCATTGCCTAAAAACCAAAGTTCTAGGGTATCTGTCAGTTCAAAGCACGTCTGTTTAAGTCCACATTTCACTATCATCTTCGTGGAGGCAAACATTTAGTTAAGAATATTTCTATGCAATGTACCGAACACTTTTGTTTTTATGAGTTTTCCGGTTAAAGCCTAAAGTTATGCCTCAGTTTCGACTGCTCTTATTACAATACCCTTCATATATATATGTACAGGTATTTTTGTATGTTGGTTGCCTTGTTGAGCGGCACAGATAACAAAGTTTACTGCGGCACCTATTATCGGGGTCTGTTAGAGTTTATTGTATCGCTGTTATTGTTGTTTTGCAAAGTGTTTTGTTTGCTTGAATGTGAATACCTTCTGGATGACTTCAGCAAATAGCTTCAAAACACTGGGCCGAAAATGGACATTCTTTAAATTGATGACTATCAAGAATTATGACTTTTTAAATCCCATATTCATGCTATCATCCAGCTTGAGCTATGTTTTGTCATTTTGGCCGCACAATTATTAATAATTTATTATCACTTTCTTTTGAATTTACGGCATTTACTGAGTATATATTCATATTAATTGCATTTTGGCCTATAAATAAATATTTTTTTGCAATTTAATCTATAGGCTGACATATGTGCCAGGTATGTAAGTTATCAGGATGATAAGATAAACGATCCCTCAACACTCAACTCAGCCCAGAACTGGCAACTTTGTGTGTTTTCAGCAGTTTATTTCTCTCTCTTTTTTTCCTGCTACATTTTTGCGTTATCAGTTTTATGCTTTGGTACAAAAGCAGATGTGATAACGATAAATGGAATTCACCATACGCAGAAATCGTAAGAAACGCCAAAGAATTAGTTTTGCTTTTTTCGTTTTTTTTTACCCTTTAGCTTTAGCAGAGAATTTCCAATTGGCTGCGCTTGACTCGCTTGACTATCTGATAAATACGTATATATATTTTTGTTATAGTAAAGCCGACAAAATAAAAGCTTTTTTACGCCCAAAAAAAAACCCGACCCGTGCCGATTCTCCAGTATCGAAACGGCGCGAACGGTGCAAGCAGCACAGTCCAGCAAAAAATTACGAAAAATCGAATCAAGTGCCATTCTATAGAATCGGAAGTCCAAAAAAATTTTTGGCAAAGGCTTTGGCTGTAACTGCCAGTCAAAATTTGCAGTGTAAAAACGTGTGTCTGAAAAATATATTCAATAAATATGGAGTATAACAGTATATTACGCTCAAACTTTTCACGCAATGAATATAAACGATATATATCGTTTGAGCGGCAATCTTTGGGTAGGTTGAACTTGAAATCCACAAAATATCACAATACATTTGAAGGATGCCTTTCTCTGATATGCTAAAATAAAGTGTACATCTTCTCGAAGTGCGTGACACATAAATCAGCTCTTGATATTTCTTAAAGTTTTTTATTGCCGAAATATTACATAAGCTGTACACTTGACAAAAGTTGATAAAAAGCGAAAAAAAAAATTCATGAGAACCCTGAACTGATAACGCACATTACGGAATAGTCCGGAATGTTGCAGTTAGTGTTGTGGTTTTTTTTTTTGGATGTGTGTGGTTTTTGGATTTAATCTACAGTACTGGACTTTATCATATCACCAAAATAAAGCCATTGACTAATAACCAGTAGAATTACGACTATTGCTGTTTGAAAATAGAAATGATGTGTGGAAACTAAAAAAGCTTAAACACAGTAGGACGCTTGACGCTTGTATTAGATCATCCTACTGTGAATTGCTTCGATGAGTTGCTAAGATAGTTGTTTTTTTTATTTCAAGACACATAAGTAAAAATGTTGTAATCGGGAGCGTCTGACTTGGAGGTACCCTGAACCACTATGCAAACTAAATTCATGAATAACCTTTAAACTAAAAGTATGAGCTTGATAAAGTTTTGAAATAATTAAATCCTTTTTTTTTTTAATATTTTATAGCGTTTCAAGTACACGTTAAAGCTTATTATCGCCAGGTTATACTTATTTGACATGGTTTTATTTGACATAACTATTATGACACTAAAAACAAGGGCATTCATTGATCTGAGCACGTATTCCCACAAACTACGTACTTTTACGCTAACGTCATTTTATTATATTATTATATTTATATATATGTGTATATATATGCATACCTGTGTCCATACTATTATATAAGGTAATACCCATTAATTAATTTGACTTGTGATAACAAAACAAAACCAACAAAGAGGGAGGGTAACAGTTCTTATCGAGCCAATGCACTGAGCTGTGCAAACTATTGGTAGAGACAATGGGCAAAAATCGTACTTTTTCTGTCTCTTTTTTTTTAGAGCGCCCACTCTATTGATTTGGGGTTGCTGCCTTGTGTTAAATCAAAACAAATGCTAAACGTTTTGCACTTTTAGGGCTTTTTGTACTCTGTGTTTGTACTCTTTTGTACTCTCTACCTACAAAGTGGTAATGAGTGTATTGGCTTTGTGCAAAGCTGGACAGATGCTTAACCTTATTAATACCCGCCTACTAAAGGGCGCCCAAGAGTTAGCGGTTAATGGCTCTTTTCAAAGATCGAACCAAAAATGTATCATAAATATATTTATTCGAGAAGCCCTTCATTCAATTTTTTTTATTAACTTTTATTACACTAAGAAGAGAGTATCGCGCAGCTGTTAGCATCCGAATTGAAAGCTCTTAATTAATTAGTGTAATCCATGTTTTGCTGTCTCTTTTAGCATCACAATATGAGCCCGGAGGCTACTCAACGCTGCAGGCGTCGTCATCCACCCGCGGCTCCACAAACAACATGACGCAGCGCGATGGCATTATAAAGTTTGAGAACGAGCGCATCAAGACGCTGCAGGAGGAGCGGTTACACATCCAAAAGAAGACCTTTACAAAATGGATGAATTCGTTTCTGATCAAGGTACATAATAATAAATAGCTAAATTGGAATGCTAAAATTATAGGCGACACTTTCACAATGGAATGCATTTTTATTGTTCAATATACAATTATAGGCCAAAATGGAGGTCGAAGACCTATTCATAGATCTAGCCGATGGCATCAAGCTGCTCAAGCTGCTTGAGATAATATCGTCGGAGAAACTGGGCAAACCGAATAGCGGACGAATGCGCGTACACAAAATCGAAAATGTCAACAAGAGTCTGGCATTCTTGCACACCAAGGTAAGTAGAGGGTATGTGTACAAAATGAGCTGCTGCTCGATGTGTGTGAAGTTAAGTAAAAGAAAGAGACCTACGCATTTGTAGAAAGTGCAAGTCTTGACGCAGCTGCGCGTGGCCGTTGCGTGCTTTGTTTGCCACATGAGCTGCCACGACGGGAGAGTTATGAGCCGCGGCTATAAACAACAACAAAAATAAAAATAACAAAAAAGCACGACACTTTAGATGCGCGACTGCATTGGCCAAATGCTGCATAACATACATAAACAGACTTATGTATATATATGTTTGTATGTATACATATATATTTAATTACCTTGGCTGGCAATTTTCTGAAATATTTGCATACTTTCTAATGCACGCGCTGCATATTTGTATTTTTGTATATATACCCTAACAGAGGGTATTGTACTTTTGTGATGAATAATATAATGAATTGAAGTAGACATCATCAAGTATATATATTTGTAATCTGTAGAATCAGTCGTTGTTACCATTTGTATTTGTCAGCTTGTATTATCTTGATGATTTACTTTTATGTCAAGTTTCCTAAGATATCTTTACCAAAAGCTAGCGCCCAAAAAATCTTATAAATCTTCTTTAAATCGGCCTTTATAATAGCATGAAATTGAATGTTTGATTATATATACATTTTTCTTTTATATATAGCAAATCTGCAAGTGCATTTAATCTTCAACACACCGAATATAAATTGTCTTTCAAGCTTTTTTATTAAGTTAGTTTTTATTAATTTCTTGTTATTTTTTTCTTCTCCTTTTCATTTGTGCTTTTCGTGTCGGCACATTTTCCGCACACTTTCTTTGACTGAATTTGATTTTAATTGTGTGTGCAGGCAGGCAAATTGAATCCATAGATGTAGCCCCCAAGTTGCGATCTCTCCCTCTCCCTCTCTCTCTTGCTTCTGCCTCTTTCACTCACTTTCAGCTTAGCGTGCGACATAGTTTTGCTTCTAGTACGTGTTTTATTTTTTTCTTACTTAAGCCTAATCTAATTAGAAACAATGGCGCGTTTAATGCACATTAAATGCATGTAATTTGTACGAATTGCAACGACGATGACAACAACAACGACGACAACAACAACGACGACAACAACAGCAACAACAACAATGACACTGTGCACACGTCTGTGTCTCTGACACTTTGTTTGACGCAGTGAAAGTTGTTGGCTTTGTTGTTTTACCCTGTAACTATTTAAAATTGGTAAAATTGGGTATATTGTGCACTTGTTCAATAAGAGAAAAATTTCCACCCCACTTAAGTAAATATAATTAAAATACTGTCGTCAAGCCAATTCAATAAAGTCATGACACTCTATCAGCATTAAAGCTAAGGCTATTAAACTTGATATATATTTTTATACTGATTACGTTTATTTCACGTTTTATTGCGCTGTGTAGCAAACTAGGAGACACCCTTTTTAAATAAAACCTCTCTATGCGATTCTCAGGAATTCAAGTAATGCTTTCGCATTTTAATAATTCATGAATATAATAAAACTACTGTCTTAAACTTTCTCCCTCTATATCTCTCTCTTAAGATGCGTAGATAAGTATTTATCTGTGGGTAATTCAGTCCTAAGTACAGGGTAGCTTTTGGTCGCTCACTTTCGATTAGAGTGCTCTTGTTTGTTTTGGGGCTTGTCTTTTGGTTTTTGTGACATCGGCATTTATTGCATTTTAATTGGTTTTTCAGCTTGAAGAAGCTCGAAACGAACGCACAGCTGAGCGAGCATTTAGTTAAGGATCTTATGTGGCACACACGCAAATACACAAACACACACACCCCGTCAATGGAGCGTACAATCGGTCAAATGAATTCTTTCAGCTTCAGTTTCAGCCGCTTAGCCATTAATCAATTTTTTAAAAAGCGACTAAAAGCTGAGTTGTTTTGCTTTTTGTTTTTGTATACAGTTTAATGTTTGCGATAAAGATCAGTCGTAACTTATGCTTTCTTTCGCCTACTTCTGTTTATCTGTGCCTACCTGTTCACGCCATGACCTACTATAAATTCAAATGAACCTGAGACCGTGGGGTCAAACACCTAGCCGAGCCATTCGCTCTGATAATGCGTGACTTGTGGGCCACAAACAGCAGCAGCAGCAGCGGCTCAAGTTTTGCTTTTGGTTCACTTGTTTGCAGCTTTGCTTTGCGGCTTGTGAAATGCGTAACTCGAGACGTGCAGCTTAGCGAACCGGGCAGCCAAAGCCCCCTATTCCTGCCCTGCAAACTCCTGCTGTGATAGAATGCTAGCTAATGCAATTGTATTTCATTTCTTTAACAACAACAACAACAACAGGTACGCTTGGAGTCCATTGGTGCTGAAGACATTGTCGATGGCAATCCCAGATTGATCTTGGGTCTCATTTGGACCATCATTTTGCGTTTTCAAATTCAGGAAATCGTCATCGATGTGGTAAGTTGAATGCAGTGTTTAAAATACTTAAATAAATAATAATAAATATAATAAGAAAAATATTCACAATAGTAGTATAAATATTTTTAAAAACAAGAAACAAGGAAAATAAACTATATTTTGTATTACCCGGTTATGAAAACTTTGGATTGGAGCCCGGAAATCAATTATGTTTTTTATTAAATAAATAAATCGTCCATTCATTTTGCAGTCATTTCTCTTTTAATATTCATTTCATTAAACAAAGTTATTGTAATTATTATTATTAAGATCAAATATAAACTGAGCCCTGCTTCCGAGTAGTGAAATTTTGAACGATCTACAAACTTTAGCTCAACAGCCAAAATTGGAAAAGTTTTTAAGCAAACCTAATTTAGATTTTTGGTTTACTTCCGGTCCCAATTTGGGACGTTAACCTTTGTTAGGTGTATTAGAGTTTAAACAAGTTTGAAATAGAATCATTCCAATTTCCGAATGATCAATGTATGGCTTTATAATAATACTAACAGTACAAAGAAGATACGATAATTATATTTATATTAATTTAAAATTTTAGGATGAGGAAAACGAATCCAGTGAAAAACGTTCAGCCAAAGATGCGCTTTTATTGTGGTGTCAGCGTAAGACACATGGTTATCCCGGCGTTAATATACAGGACTTTACATCATCATGGCGTTCTGGTTTGGGTTTCAATGCGCTCATTCACTCGCATCGGCCCGATCTGTTTGAATATAACACCATTGTCAATTCAAAGAATTCCAATTTGGATAATTTGAATCATGCATTCGATACGGCCGCCAACGAATTGGGCATACCAAGGTAAAGCTATCTAAATATCCAAATGTATCTTCTTATTTATATATTGATTTATTTTATTTTATTTGTATTGTATTTGCATAGTCTGCTCGATGCGGAGGATATCGATTCGGCGCGACCGGATGAGAAATCGATCTTGACCTATGTGGCCTCATATTATCACACGTTTGCGCGCATGAAGAACGAACAGAAGAGCGGCAAGCGCATCGCCAATGTAAGTGAACACACCTCCAACTTGGGGGAGGGGACCGAGACTGCGACTGCGACTAAAACTGAATCTGGGACTTGGGTGACAGTCAGGGTCGGGGGCAATTTCTGTGCATGGGCGCTGGCTGGAGCTGCTGCAGCGTAACGTGCGAGTCAATCTGGTTAACGCTCTACTTGGCACTGGATTGCACCGATCGGGTTGGGCCTAGAAAGTTGTCTAACCGCTCTTTCCCTTTGTCAAATTGTCTCTTCTTTTTCGTGCTTCTTCTAGATTGTGGGCCAGCTAATGGATGCCGATCGCAAGAAGATGCAATACGAGCGCCTGACCACAAATCTGCTCAGCTGGATAAGACAAAAAACTTTGGAGCTGGAGCAACGCGATTTGCCCAACTCACTGGAGGGCATACAGCGTGAATTGTTGGCCTTTAAGGAGTATCGCACCATTGAAAAGCCACCCAAGTGAGTAGAGATCTGGTAGAGATCTGTAGATCGATCACACTAATATTATCCAAATTCAACAGATACAAGGAACGCAGCGAAATTGAGGCTTTGTACTTTACCATAAACACGCTGCTGAAGGCTCTGAATCAGCCGCCCTACAATCCCCAGGATGGTCAGCTGGTCAATGACATCGAGAAGGCCTGGCAAATACTGGAGTATGCCGAACACAATCGCGAGGTGGCCCTGCGCGAGGAGCTGCTGCGCCAGGAGAAGCTCGAGCAGCTCAATTATAAATTCGAAAAGAAGTCCGTGCTGCGTGAGGGCTACCTGAAGGAAATGATCCAAGTGCTGTCCGATCCGCGTTATCTGCGTCAGGTGGATGCCACGCTGAAGAAGCACGAGGCGATCTCGGCTGATATTTTGGCGCGCGTCGAACGTTTCAACGATCTGACGGCCATGGCCAATGAGCTGGAGAAGGAGAACTATCATGGCAAGGAGCGCGTGAAGCGACGCGAACAGGAGGTCATGGATAAGTGGCGCAAGCTGCTCGAACTGCTGGAGAATCAGCGCCTGAACCTCTCGCAGATGAGCAATCTGATGAATCTGCTGCGCGAGATCGCCAGCACGACGGAATCGGTGCGTGAACTGCAGCAACAGTTCGCATCGGAGGATGTCGGACCGCATTTGCTGGGCGTCGAGGAGCTGCTGCAGGCCCATTCGCTGCAGGAGCTGCAGGTGAACACATACGGCGAGACGCTGAAGCGTTTCAATCGTCAGGCGCTGCCCTACAAGAACACCGAGCACAAGGATGCCGCTCTGCTCGCCCAGCGCCTGGAGCAGCTGGAGGCGGCCTACGCTGAACTGTTGAAGCTGTCCGCTCAGCGACGCGCCCGTCTCGAGGAGGCGCGCAATTTCCATCATTTCATGGAGGATTACGACAACGAGGAGAGCTGGCTGGTGGACAAGCAGCGCATCTGCAAGACGGGCATTACCGCCAAGGATTTGCGTGCGGTGCTCTCCCTGCAGCAGAAGCACAAAGCTCTCGAGGATGAGATCAAATCGCGCAAGCCCAAATCCTCGCAAATGTCGGAGGCGGGCAAACGTCTGATTGGCGAAAAACATCCGCGCGCCAGCGAGATTAAGAGTCGCATTGATTCCCTGGCGGAGCATTGGCAGGCGCTGGAATCGCTTGTGGAGCTGCGACGCCGCCAGCTGGAGGATGCCGCCGAGGCCTATCAGTTCTATACGGATGCCAACGAGGCCGAATCCTGGCTGAACGAGAAAATGGCGCTGGTCAATTCGCGCGACTATGGCAACGATGAGCCCTCAGCGCAGGCGCTGCTGCAGCGTCATCGCGATCTGCAGGGTGAGCTGAATGCCTATTCCGGCGATATACTCAACCTCAACCAGCAGGCGGATAAGCTGATCAAGGCCGGCATTTGCACGCTCGAGCTGACCGCCGCCGAACCCGAACTGCCCGAGGTGGAGCAGGAGGAATGGGTGAACGAGACGCGCCTGGTGCCCAAGGAGGTCTGGGAGGATGAATGGGTCGAGAAGCTGGAGCACAAGAAGGTAACCGAAACGAAAATGCTGCCGCACGTGCGCTCCCTGTTCCCCTTCGAGGGTCAGGGCATGAAAATGGACAAGGGCGAGGTGATGCTCCTCAAGTCCAAGACCAACGATGACTGGTGGTGTGTGCGCAAGGACAACGGTCACGAGGGCTTTGTGCCCGCCAATTATGTGCGCGAAATCGAGGCACGTCCCGTTGCCTGCATTGTGCCCAAGGCGGAGAAGGTCAAGAGCCTGCAGAAGGTGAAGAAAACCATATTGGTGCGCCAAGTGGTGCCCGTGAAGCGCATTCGTCCGGTTAGCGTGACGCCGAAGCCGCTCGTGCAGCGTCGCACCTCCAGCCAAAGCATCAACGAGAACGCGGACAGCGTGGAGAAGCGCCAGCAGCGGATCAATGCCACCTACGATGAGCTGCAGGAGATGGCCCAGAAGCGTCACGCCCTTCTCGAGGATTCCATACATCTGTTTGGCTTCTATCGCGAATGCGATGACTTCGAGAAATGGATGAAGGAGAAGGAGCGCATGATCAAAACGGATGACGGCGATGGCGTCGACAATGCCAAGCGTAAATTTGAGAAATTCATCACCGATCTGTCGGCGGCCTCGAAGCGGGTTGAGGAGATCGATGGCGCTGTCGACACCTTCCGTCGCCAGGGCCATTCGCAGCTGGACAAGATCATAGGGCGCCAGCGTCAAATCCATCAGATCTGGCAGCGTCTCAACAATGCGAAGGCGCAGCGCGAGAAGAGTTTGGAGGGCGCCTCCAGCGTGGAGCTCTTCAATCGCACCTGCGACGAGGCCAAGGTCTGGATGAGCGAGAAGATGCTGCAGCTGGACACCGCCGTCATTACGCCCGATCTGAAAACGGTGCAGGCCCTGCAGCGTCGCCATCAGAATCTGGAACGCGAACTGGCGCCCGTCGAGGAGAAGGTCAATCGTGTCACCTATCTGGGCAACTCCGTGAAGAACGCCTATCCCGCCGAGCGGGACAATGTGAATGGACGGCAGCAGGAGGTGCAGGACATGTGGCAGCAGGTGCAGCAACGCGGCAGCGAACTGCGCGCACGCATCGAGAGCGAGGTGGGTCAACAGATCTTCAACAACAGCGCCAAGACTCTGCTCGCCTGGATCGATTCCGTCAAGGATCAGCTGAACGCCGATGAGTCCGCACGCGATGTGGAAACGGCCAACAATCTGCTCAAGAAGCACAACGATCTGGGCGATGATATCAAGGCGCACGACAACGAATTCGTCGAGGTCATCCAGCTGGGCAAACAGCTCTCCGATGGCAAGCCGAACATGGCGGAGACGGTGCAGCTAATCGAACGGCTAAAGGCCGAACAGGATGCCATCCATCGTGGCTGGAGCGAGAAGCAAAAGTGGCTGCTGCAGTGCGTCGAGCTGCAGATGTTCAATCGCGAGGCCGACAAAATCGATGCCACCACCAAGAGTCACGAGGCGTTCCTCGAGTACAACAATCTGGGCGTAAGTTGTCTGCCTTCAAATTCAGCTAACATCCTTTTTTTAATACTCTCATTTGCGTGCAGTCCTCGCTGGATGAGGTGGAGGCCATACTGAAGCGTCATTTGGACTTTGAGAAGAGTCTCATGGCACAGGACAAGATCCTCAAGGGTT
This sequence comes from Drosophila nigromelanica, assembly GCA_004149465.1. NCBI lineage: Eukaryota > Metazoa > Arthropoda > Insecta > Diptera > Drosophilidae > Drosophila > Drosophila nigromelanica. The sequence goes on from SCDS01000745.1 coordinate 39,008, forward strand.
TCTCGGACAATGCGGACAAGCTAATCGCTAATGATCACTACGATGCCAAGTAGTAAGTGACACCAATGAAGTTTCTCACATGGTAATCCTTTAAATTTTACCCGTTTTTTCCCAATTTCAAGCATTTCGGATCGTCGCAATCAGGTGCTCGGCAAGCGCAAGGCTGTCAAGGATCGCGCCTTTGAGCGGAAGCGTCTGTTGCAGGCCTCCAAGGACTATCACAAGTTTGCCGCCGAAGCGGATGATCTGAAGGCCTGGCTGCAGGACAAGACCAAAATTGCCGGCGATGAAAGCTATCGCGATCTGACCAATCTGCCGCGTAAGCTCCAGAAGCACAAGGCCTTTGAGCGCGAGCTGCGCGCCAATGAGGGTCAGTTGCGTAATGTGAACAAGGATGCGGAGGCCCTGATCCAGGCCGAGAATCGTGTGCCCGAGGTGGAGCATCGTGTGGCCGATTTGAACAAGAAGTGGAAGGATCTGCTTATTCTATCCGAAGACAAGGGTCGCAAACTGGAGCAGGCGGCCTCGCAACGGGAGCACAATCGTGCCATTGAGGATGCCAAGAAGAAGGTGGAGGAGCTGGATGCGGCGCTGAAGAGCAAGGATGTGGGCAACGATTTGCGCAGCTGCAAGGATCTGATCAATAAGCAGCAAATGCTCGAATCGGAGATAACCGTTTGGGATCAAAAAGTGGCCGAGCTCGTGTCCACCGGCGATGACATGGCCCACGAGGGTCATTTCAATGCCAAGAACATTGAGGATGAGACCAAGGAGCTGCAGCAGCGTTTCAAGGATCTGCGTGATCCCACACAGAAGCGTCGCGACAAACTGGAGGAGAGCCTGAACTTCCACAAGTTTGTGTTCGAACTGGATGCCGAATTCCAATGGATCAACGATCATCTGCCGGCGGCCAAGTCCAATGAGCTGGGCCACAATCTGCACCAGGCCCAGTCGCTGTCCAAGAAACACAAGAAACTGGAGGCCGAGATCAAGGGCCACCAGCCGATGATCAACAAGGCACTGCTGGCCGGTCAGGCGCTCGTTGCCCAGCAGCATCCCGAGCAGAGGAACGTGGAGGCGCTGTGCGCCCAACTGGAGCAGGCCTGGCAGGATCTGGAGCTGCATTGCGGCGAACGTACGCGCAAGCTGGAAATGTCACTGAAGGCCCAACAATATCTGTTCGATGCCGGCGAGATTGAGTCCTGGTTGGGTGAACGCAACAATGCCCTCCGATCCACCGAATATGGCCGTGATCGGGATTCGGCTGCCAAGTTGCTAACCAAACACAAGACCATCGAGCTGGAATTGGACACATATTCGAGCATTGTCACCGAAATGGGACACACCTGCGCCGCAATGGTCGCTGCCCAGCATCCCGATAGCAAGGTGCTGGCCGCCAAGCAGCAGCTCATCGAGAAGATGCTGAAATCGCTGCACAAACTGGCGCAACAGCGACAGATGCGCCTCATGGAGAGCCTGTCCAAGCACGAATACTTCCTCGAATCGGACGAGGTGGAGCAATGGATTCGGGAGCAGGAGCAAACGGCTTCGTCCGAGGATTACGGTCAGGACTTTGAGCACTTGCAGCTGTTGCAAAACAAATTCGATGATGTCAAGCATCGCGTTGAGGTCGGCGCTGATCGTGTCGATCAGTGTGAGCTGCTGGCCAAGAAGCTCATCGATTCGGAGAGCTCCTATGCCAATGAGGTGGAAAAGAGACAGGAACAACTGAGGTAAGGCCACAACACGAGCATTCTTCCTAGACAAACAATTCAGCTTACATTTTTTGTTTGTCCTTCTCTTAGAACGTCTTGGGAGAATCTCTTGAAGCTGCTCAAGCAACGCGAACAGAAGCTGCATGCCGCCGGCGAAATCCATCGTTTCCATCGTGACGTCGCCGAGGCGCTCTTCCGCATCCAGGACAAGAATGCCGCCCTATCCTCGGAGCTGGGCAAGGATCTGAATTCGGCTCTGGCCCTGCTGCGCAAGCACGAGGGTTTCGAGAACGATCTGGTTGCGCTGGAGGCGCAACTGCAAATGCTCGTCGAGGATTCGGTGCGACTGCAGGCCAAATATCCGTCGAATGCCGCCGCCATTGCGCAGCAACAGGATAAAGTGGTGGCCGCCTGGAATGATCTGAAGGAGCGTTCGACGGCGCGCGGCGATCGTCTGGCCGCCAGCTCCGATCTGCAAACGTTCCTCACCGAAGTGCGCGACATTGTCTCCTGGTCGGCGAATTTGCGTGCCGCACTCCAGGCCGAGGAGCATGTGAGCGATGCCGCGGGCGCCACAGCATTGAAAATCCAGCACGATGCCATCTACGGTGAGATCGAGGCACGTGAGGATAAGTTCCGTTATCTGAACGAGCTCAGCGACTCGATGGTGCAGACGGGCCACTATGCGGCCGCCGATGTGGAGGAGAAGTGCGCAGCGATGCTGGACGAACGCCAGAAGCTGCACGCCGCCTGGAACAAGAAGAAGATCATGCTGGAGCAGAAAATCGATTTGTTCTGTTTCCTGCGCGACGCGAAGCAAATCGATAATCTGTCCAGCACACAGCAGGCGGCGCTGAGCAGCTCCGATTTCGGTCAAACGGTGGAGGATGTGCAGAACCAGATCAAGAAGCACGACGAATTCGAGCGCGTGATCCAGACGCAGGAGGAGAAGGTGGCCCTGCTGCAGGAGCACGGACGCAAACTGATCGAGCAGCGGCATTACGATAGCGCCAATATACAGACGATACTGCAGGGTGTGCTGGCGCGTCGCCAGAAGGTGAAGGATTTGTGCGCGGTGCGGCGTTATAAGCTGGAGGATGCCCTGCTCTATGCGAAGTTTGTGCGCGATTGTGCCGAGGCCGAGTCCTGGATCAATGAGAAGCAAAAGAAATTGGAGGCTGATGCGGCCAGCTATGCGGAGGTCACCAATCTGGATGAGAAGATCAAGAAGCTGCAGAAACATCAGGCCTTCCAGGCCGAGGTGGCCGCCAATCAGGGCCGCATCAAGGAGATCCAGGACACGGGCGTCATACTGATCAGCAAACAGCACGAATCCTCGCCAGAGATCAAGCAGGCCATTGAGCGTGTGCTGGCCGCCTGGCAGGGTCTGCTCGCCGAGCTGGATCAGCGCGGTCGCGGCCTCGAGGAGGCCCAGGACATACTGGAGTTCAACAATCAGCTGGACAAGATCGAGGCCTGGATCCGCGACAAGGAGATGATGGTGCAGGCCAGCGACACCGGACGCGATCTGGAGCACTGCAGCGCACTGATGCGCAAACTGGACGACGTCGACTCGGACATGCGGGTGGACGATCAGCGGGTGAAGCACATCAACCAGCTGGCCGACAAGCTGATCAACCAGGCACAGCTGCCGGAGGATACGCAGAGCGTGGACAAGCGACGACGCGACTTCAATCACAACTGGCGCCAACTGCAGGGTGCCCTGAACGCGTATCGGGCGCTCCTTGGCGGCGCCAACGAGATACACGTCTTCAATCGGGACGTCGACGATACCGCCGAGCGCATCGCCGAAAAGGCGCTGGCGATGAGCTCAGCGGACACGGGTCGCGACCTGGCTGCCGTCGAGGCGCTGATCCGTCGCGAGGAAGCCCTCGAACGCGACATGTCCGCTGTCAAGCAGAAGATCGATGAGCACGAGACCGCCGCCGAGTTCCTCATTCGGAAATATCCGAAACGTGGCGCTCCGGTAATTGAGCGTAAACTCCAGGAACTGCACAAATCGTGGGGCAATCTGCAGAGTCTCTCCGTGAAGCGACAGAGTGTGCTGAACGAGGCGTATCTGGTGCACAAGTTCGTCTCGGATGTGCGCGAATTGGAGCTGTGGGTCAACGATATGGTGAAGAAAATGAACGCCACCCAAGCGCCGTCGACGATCAACGACTGCGAGACGCAGCTGGAGCTGCATCAGGAACGCAAGGTGGAGATCGAGGGTCGAGATCAGGCATTTGTCGCACTGAAGCAGCACGGGGAGAATCTGAGCGATGTCAAACAGTATCTGGTTGTGCTGGAGGAGCTGCATCAGACGCTGCACGAGGCGTGGAGCGAGCGGGCGCGCGATCTCACCGAGGCGCACCAGCTGCAGCTGTTCAAGGCGCAGGTGGAACAGGTCGAGATCTGGCTGGCCAACAAGGAGGCGTTCCTCAACAATGATGATCTGGGCGATTCCTATACGGCCGTCGAACGTCTGCTGAAGAAGCACGACGCCTTCGAGAAGCTGCTCGACGCCGATCACGTGGACGCACTGCAAAAGTTCGCCAACAGCATTTTGGAGGCTGAGCCCAAGGATGCGGACCTGATCCGCGAGAAACTGGCCTATGTGCTGCGTCGCAAACAGAAGCTGCTCGAACTGTCCGCCGAGCGGAAGCATCGTCTGCGTCAATCGCTGCAGCTGCAGGAGTACCTGCGCAGTCTCTACGAGATCGATCGCTGGCTGGTGCAGAAGCTTCAGGTGGCCCTCGACGAGAATTATCGGGAGCCGAGCAACCTGCAGAGCAAGATCCAAAAGCACACGGCCTTCGATGCCGAGCTGCTCAGCAATACGTCCCGTGTCCAGGCCGTCATCAGCGAGGGCGAGCGCCTGATCAAGGGTGAGCACTTTGCCAAGGATGAGATTGCTCAGCAGGTGCAGCTGCTCGAGGGCGATTGGGCCAAGCTGAAGGCGGCCTCGAAAGCCAAGAAGGAGAAGCTGCAGCAGGCGCACGAGGCGCTGGCGTTCAATCGCAGCGTCGACGAGTTCAACAACTGGATGGACGATGTGGAGGTGCAGCTGTCCAGCGAGGATTACGGCAAGGATCTGGCCACCGTTAGCAATCTGCTGAAGAAGCACGAACGCCTCGAAGCGGATGTGGCCCATCACAATGAGCTGGCCGATCAGCTGAAGCTGAAGGACGAGCACTTCTTCCAGGTGGATCACTTCCTCAAGCACGACATCCACGAACGCGCCATGGCCACCATTAAGCGCTACAATACGCTGCACGAACCGATTGCCATACGCCGCGAGAATCTCGAGGATTCGTTGAGTCTGCAGCAGTTCATGCGCGACGCCGAGGATGAGCTGCAGTGGCTGGCCGAGAAGCAACTGATCGCCGGCTCCCAAGATCTGGGCAGCAGCCTGCTGGCGGTGCAGGGTCTCCAGAAGAAGCACAACGCTTTGGAAGCGGAGCTAACCTCACAGGAGCCACTCATCCAGGCGCTGCTGCAGCGTGGCCAGCAAATGATACGCGACAATCACTTTGCCAGCGAGCAGCTGCAATACAAATCGGAGCTGCTCCAGAAGCAGCTTGTCCAGCTGCGCGATTTGGCGGCCATACGGCGACTGCGTCTCCTCGACGCCGTCGAGAGTCAGCTGTTCTATGTGGAGGCCAATGAGGCGGACGCCTGGATGCGCGAGAAGCGCCCAATTTTGGCCAGCAGCGAGTACGGACGCGACGAGATCTCCGTGCAGACGCATCAAAAGAAACTGGAGGTGCTGCAGCGTGAACTGGCGTCCTTTAAGCCATCCATCGACAAGGTGAACAAGCTGGCCACCGGTCTGATCGAACGCAATCACTTTGACAGCGCCAACATCCAGGAGAAGAACGGCGCCGTCTCGCAGCAATATGCGGAGCTACTGCGTCTGGCCAAGGATCGCGAGCTGCGTCTAACCGAGTGCAAGAAACTCTTCGAGTATCTGCGCGAAACGGAGGAGCTGCACGAATGGGTGGGCGATCAAATGACGGTCACAGCCAGCGAGGATTACGGCGAGGATGTGGAGCATGTGGAGCAATTGATCCTGGCCTTCGAATCCTTCGTGTCCAATCTAAATGCGAATGAGGCGCGCGTCGAGGCGTGTCTGGAGCGTGGCGATCGCCTCATCCAGGAGAACAATCCCTATCGCAATTCCATTAAAACGAAGCGCGACGAGACCAAACAGCTGTGGGATGAGCTCAAGGATTTGGTGAATGCCCGCCAGGATGCGCTCGCCGGCGCCAAGCAGGTGCATGTCTATGATCGCGTGGCCGACGAGACCATTTCGCTGATCAACGAAAAGGACGCTTCGCTGATATCCGAGGATTATGGCCAGGATTTGGAGAGCATACAGGCGCTGGGACGCAAACATCAAGTGTTTGAGGGCGAACTGGTGGCCATCAAGGAGCAGGTGGACTCGGTGCTCGCCGAGGCAGTCAAACTGGGCGAAATCTATCCCGATGCCCGGGAACACATCGAGGTGAAGCGCGACGAGACCGTCGAGGCCTGGACGGACCTCAAGGAGAAGACGAACGCGCGCAAGGGCAAACTGAACCAGGCCGAGCAGCTGCAATCGTACTTCGATGAGTATCGCGACCTGATCGCCTGGATCAACGAGATGCTGGCCAAGATAACAGCGCCCGCTTCACCGCCAACGGACAGAAGCTCATCAAGGAGAAGCATTTCCTGGCGCACGAGGTCGAGGATAAGATCAAGGTGTTAAAGTCGCGCCACGAGCTCCTGGAGCATACGCTGCAGCAGCGCAAGGAGATCTATGAGCTGAATCTGGACACACAGCTGTTCCTCAAGGATGCCGAAATACTGGAGCAATGGATCAGTAGTCGCGAGCCGCAGCTGAAGGATGCCAAGCTGGGCGACTCCATACCCCAGGTGGAGGATCTGTTGCGGCGTCACGAGGACTTTGAGAAGACGGTGGCCGCGCAGGAGGAGAAATTCCAGGCGATTAAGCGGATTACGCTCCTCGAGCAGCGTTTCCGCAAGCAGCTGGAGCACGAGAAACTGGCCAAGCTGAAGGAGAAGGAGCGCCTGGAGCGGGAACGTCTCGAGCAGCTCAAGCAAAAGGAGCTGCAGCGCCTCAACGATGAACGCCGACGCGCCGAGAAGCAGCAGGAACATCGCAACAATGCCGCCGCCCAGGAGAAGACGCCCATCTTCTCCACGCCGATGGTGACGATTAGCGGCGGCAACAATAGCGGTAACAGTGCACCCGGCAGCGCTGCACAGTCGCCAGCCATTAGCCAGGCGCAGCTGCGTCCACCGTTCCAGGAACAGCAGCTGCAGGACGAGCAGCTGGGTCTGCAGAAGAGCAGCTCCAGCGGCATCTTCGGCGATCGGCTGCGTCGCGGCTCCGCCGATGCCAATGTGAAGCGGGCCGAGAGCATGAAGGTGCAGCCGAAGCAGGCCAAGCGAACGCCATCCTTTACGACGCGTCGTCGCGCCCAATCCTTCCGCAAGAACCAGAAGGGCGAGGGCTTCGATCTGCCGCCCGTGGAGATTCAGGGCATGCTCGAGCGCAAGCACGGCTTGCAGTCGGGCGGCAAAAAGGCGCCCGTGCGCTCCTGGAAGCAATTCCATACGGTGCTCTGCGGCCAATTGGTGTGCTTCTTCAAGGACGAGAACGACTTCCTGCAACAGAAGACGGCAACGGCCCCGGTGAATATTCTGGGTGCCAAATGCGAACGGGCCGATGACTATACGAAAAAGAAGTACGTCTTCCGGCTAAAGCTGCCCGACGGCTCCGAGTTCCTCTTCGAGGCGCCATCCCTGGACATCATGAACGATTGGGTACGCAAGATATCCTTCCACGCTAGTCTGCCGCCAAATCTACAGCTGTTGAGCTACGACGAATCGATGAAGGTGAGTGCAAATTGATTGCAATCAGTCGAGGGTGCAACGTTTTAAACCCATTTTAATACCCTAACCCATTCAAAATAGGTGCCAAAATTAATTTGTGAAAATATATGTTGAAGAGGCTGAAGAGGGAATATAAAAAATGTGTATTCTTCGTCATGATTAATTTGATAATTTATATATATTGATGTAGTTATAGCGCGAAAATCCAAATGTTTTACAAGTTTATAGCTAGAGTCATTAAATTCGGCAAACAGTTTTCCGATAATCTCCTCTACAACAGATCGATCTAAAAATTTCCAGTAACATCGATATTTTCGAATAATAATAATAATATTTTAAGCTCGATGATATTTTTACTAATTTTCAATTTATACTGTAACTTCTCTAATCACAGCAACAATCGAGCAGCTCGCCGGACATTAAGGTGACCAGCAATGTGGAATCGCCCGTCAGTTCGCGCAATTCCTCGCCAGATTCCCAGCGTCGCAGCAGCAGTAGCCAGGTCTTGGACACGGCCACGCCACAAATGGCCTTCCTGCAGCGACAAATGCAACAGCAGCAGCAGCAGCAGCAGCTGCAGCTGCAGCAACAACAACAGCAACAATCCCAGCCCAGTTCACCCACAGATCAGAAACCGCCAATACCGCCACGTGGTGCGCCGCCGGTAGCCACCACACGCCAGAGCCAAGAGAATCTTGTGCTGCTCCGGAATCGCCAAAGTTACGACGGTGAGTAACGAAAACGAAGACAAACTGTGGGTATATTTATTTATCTAATTATATACCCTGCACAGACATAACCGATGGCCGATCCGCCACGTTACCCGCCCAGAATGGAAATAGCAAAGATGACAGCGCCGTGCTGATGCGCAACAGCGAAGTCAGACAGTCGGGTACGTAATCATAGAGTAACAACTAGTTGTAGTTAAATGCCTTCGACTATTTGTATTTGTTCCACACACACACACATATATATATATATACTTTTTATCACCTCAAAAAAAACAACATTGTAAAAACGTGTACCCCTCCAAAACTCGACGCGTATATATATACATATATATATATATATAATAGATAATCCGCCGCCATTGCCCACAACGATGCCGCCCTTGGGCAGCGCCAATAGTCATCAACAGCATCAGCATCAGCATCAACATCAGCATAGCCATCAATCGCCGCATGCGGCGCAGGTGCAGCAGCGCATAAATGCATTCAATGCGGCCGCAAATCAACAGCAGCAACAGCAACAGCCGGACTACTACAACAGCAACATTTTGAGGCAGCAACAGCAACAGCAGCTGGCAACGCCGCAACGGGTGCCTTCGTTGGGCAGCGGACGCATCGATTCGACGCGCAAGTTTATTGAGATGGAGGCGCATGCGCCGGGCAACAGCTACAGCCACAGCAGCAACAGCAACAGCAGCAACAACAACAACAATGGTCACAGCAGCAGCAGCAGCAGCAGCACGAAGCGCACCATTAGCTACTCGAGCAGCGGTGCCAGCAGCAATGGCAACGGTAATATTATGCAAAAGAACAGCACAACAACAACAACGACAACAACAACAACAACAACACTACAACAGCAACATGCAACAAGCAGTCGCACGGTTTGGCATTTAACGAGCTCACCAACATCATCGACGAAATCATCATCCGGCTCCGTTGAACATAACAATGCCATCAGTAATCCAAGCTACATGGGTCTACATTTAAATAACAATAACGATGGAATCGGTACACATACAACAAAACCAACAACAACTTATATATTGCTTGCCTTTGGTTACCTTTTGGTCTATTTGTATGCAGAATGTAGTCAGTTGATAGTTATGGGTTATTGGTACTTTAGCTCTCTCTCTCTTATCTCTCTCTCTATTTCTCTTTGATTTGCATGCCTAAAAAATGATATTTGTGAAGGTTCAACTGTTAAAGCGGCGAAAATAACGCGTCGATCCTATCTGCGCACCAGTTTGCAAAGTATATACTTAAGTTTACCTCTCTCTCTCAATCTCTCTCTCTTTACTTTACATTCCATGTTAAGTTTAGCTCATGATTACGATGGAGAGAGTCACAGTTTATGCAAAGAATTCTGTGCTCAGAGCATTGTGACGTCACAATATCGGAATTTTGTTTGTTTGACATATGAAAATAACCACAATTTTAAATGAAATCTTCGGATTTTAGATTTATATTGATTTTAAACAAGTTAAAGTTGGAAATTATGCAAATTGCAACTGTAAAGAAGATAAAAACTGATGGGACGCTCTCTAAAATCGCGCTCTTACGTTTAGATCTCTCATTCGTGGGTTATGGATTCTATAAAATAATAATTCGGATATTGTGACACATTCACACTCTTAAATCTTGCTCTCAAGTTTCGGCGCCGCATCCTCTCGATCTCGCAATCGTGAGCTAAGCTAAGATAACTTTTTTTGCACGCACACTCACTCTCTTTTATGTTAACAGAAGACGCTATTTTTAAACTTATATTTTGTGTATTTTAAGCTGCATGCGCTTTGTTTATCATTCGCCTCACACACATTTAAAACTCTTATTCACGCGCTCTCTTTTTGTTTTCGCCTGCAGGTTGGGGCAACACTCGCTTCGAGAGCAATCGACCCGTTTCGCTGCAGCCCGATTCCATAAGCTTTACGCGCGCCTCGGCCGAAAGTTCCAGCGAGAGCGAAGCTCAGTCGATATCCTCCGTTTCGGGTGTGAAGGGCAGCAAGAGTAAAGACGAGCGTCGCAGTGGCATGTTCCGCATCTTCGGTCGCAAGGGCGGCGACAAGGAGAAGGAAAAGGAGAAGGAAAAGGATAAACGGCGGTCGAGTCAAGCGCCGCCACAGTGAAGCAAACAAACAAAATTTTCCAGTTGATACAATTTTCGTCGGACAATTGCATTGGAGCATTAACCGTTAGGGTGGTGCCAATTGTTTTTGTATTTTTTATATACATATATAAATGATAAAATATTTAATTTTTAATCGACACTTTGCGCGTAGTGCAAACAAAATTCAAAACAAGAAAAGAAAATAAGCAAAAAAAATATATGTTTAAAAAAGATCGTGTCTTGCAGCGCTGAAAAAGTATAAACAATTATTATATTAAACAGTCAATGTTTTAATTGCATCGTAAAAAATTAACTGTAAGTTTGTTCGTTGTATGCTTATGCTTAAATATAATTTTCTTAAAATAAAAAAAGAACAACCAATAAAAATATTATATTATATGTAAAACAACTAGTGACAATAATTTTAAATGTCGCAAAATTCAATGTAAATCATACTAGAAACATACTAGCAAAAATTATTTGTGCCTCTGCCAAGTTGCTCGTCAAATGTATAAAAATATTACCACATATGATGAGATCAGACTATATAGTATGGGCGAGATACAGGTATTTTAAGTAAAACCTACATAACTTAAGCTAGATATTGGAAAGGTATAGCTTTTTAGATTCGTACGGCTCGGCACTATCGATTTGCATTGGAAAATTCCCATTGTAAACTTTGACCATCTTTGACAAAAATCACAAGGGGTGATTGCGAAAATTTTAAATTTACAAACGGCCGAGATATAGTCATTTAAACCGTTTTTAGAAGGTAAAATCCGCATATCTCGGGCAAAAAAGCTCATATTTTCGAAAGATATACCTTTTTAGACTCGTAAGAATCAGGACAATCGAATGGCATTCAAAAATTCCCATTCTAAATTTTGACCATTTTTGACAAAAATCACAAGGGGTAACATCACAATTTTTGCCAAAATCGCGAAATTTTTAAATTTTC
>SCDS01000746.1:828-106479 GCA_004149465.1 Drosophila nigromelanica
ACCGCATGCCGCATGCCGCATGCCACATGCCACATGCATGAAAGTGCGCCGTGAATTCGGCGTTTATCAGATAATCACGGCTGGCAACGATTAATTAGTGCCTGCGTTGCAAAATTCGTAGCTGAAATCGGTGTGCATATTGCTTTTGTGCTGTTTCCTGTTCCTCCTTGCTGCCTCCGTTGGCGCTCCTCCCGCCTCGCTCACCTGGCTGTGAGTCAACGCATTTTTAAGTACCGGCTATTAAACCAAAAGCTAAACATTGCCAACCAAGTGCCAAGTAAAAATGGCTTTTGTTGCGATCGAACCGACCGGCTCTCGACTGGATCGCTTTGTTGTTGGCTCTTTAAAGAGTATTTGGCTTGCTGTTTTCGTTTTCGTGTGCTTTTCTTTTCTTTTCGTTCGATTCTTTTTAATTTCTGTTAAATTTGGCGCAATTATTGCGCACCAAATGTATCGCAAGTCTATAAATTGTTCAATTTTATTGCGCCAGCTTCGACAGCTGAATGGCGCACCAAACGGCCGGTCAGCGGGGGCTCCCCTTTACGTTGCCTCCACATGCATATATGTATGTGTGTGTGTGTGTGTGTGTGTGTGTGTGTGCGTGTGTCGGAGCTTTTATTATATGCCACAGTTTGCATAGTAGTTTGGCAATGGCATCCAGATCGCACAATAACTGGCAGCTGGCAGCTAAACACACGTCGTGTTGGCCATCTTGCGCAAAAGGCGGCGGCCATTTTGAAATTGTAACCGTGAGGCAAGGTGTTTATGGCTGCCCCAGCCACAATCTCAATCTCAATCTCAGTCCCCCTTTCCGTTTCTGTTTCTGTTGCTCTCTCAAACAATGCTAAAATATATAACAAAAATATTATATTTAGCTTAAGATTGCAAGTTCTCAGAATATGCTACGATTAATTATACTAATTATAATAATGAGTAATAATAATTATCATAAGCTTATAAAACACTTTTCTATAGATGTATCTATTTTTAATTTGATTTATTTTTTCACTGTTTTATTTCGCTGTTTATGAGTCGAATTATTTTGTTTGGCTGTCACAAATCGAATCCAAACAGTTTTCTACTTAGCGCCCAACCAAACGTAAAAATATTTCATAAATATTTACAAAAAAACACCATTAAAATCGTGGGAAAAAACAATAATAAAGCCGCAAGAAAGTGGCCTTACAATTTAAAAAATATATACATAATATTGTTTGTATTTTGATGTGTTCCGATATTTTGTTTTGTTTTTTTGCTAAATACGTTCCAGTAAAAATGGCCACGACACGTGATTCAATAAGCGGGGGCATAAACAACCCACGAATCCGTACTAATGAAGATATACCCAACTATTAGGCTAGATATAAGCAAAAAATTGCACAACAAAAATGTAAATATTTAAATAAAAACCCAACAGCAGCTGAGCGAGGAAAAGCAAGCGAGAGAGAGAGAGCGAGAGAGAGGGAAAGAGAGAGAGGGATAATTAATGAAAATGTTAACTATAGACGGCATAATTTTTCTCACAGAAGCTTGTGTGTAAATATTTTGAATTTTTGACTATTTGATTATTTATTGTCCGACGGATCAACCGTTTAATAAACGTCTGAGCTGCACGGCCGTAACGGGGGGTGGGCGGCGGCAGGTGGCGGGGCGTGTCCCAAGAAGCTGCAATTGTTTGCTTTGCCTGTTGTTGTAGGTCAGTGTGCAAAAACAAATGCGCCGCGGCTCCAATTTGTATACAAGCTGCAGGATTGGCGGGCGGTGCCAGGGGAAGGGCAGCGAAGGAAGGAATCGTGTGTTTAGAGTGTGTACTGTGTTTAATTGTTAAATGTTTATTAAACTACCGCACGAGGCAAGTTTAAACAATGCTGGCCATGGCCGGCATTTGGTATTGTTTGGTATTCTTTTGCATTACTTCAAGAGAGAGAGATGGCAGATAGGAGTGGGAGTGGGAGCGAGAGCGAGAGCGAGAAGGCGAGCATCAGTGAATCAATGGGAACGCCGCTTTGTGTACTACAACTCAACTTGGTGCGGCAGACGCGTCGTATACATAATTTTGTTTACAAACGTCCATAATAGTAAACAATTTGGCCATTTAATAACATTAACATTAAATTAAAAGCAAAACAAACGCCGTACAAGAAGCCCAACAGCAACAACAGCAACAGCAACAACAATACTAAGTGAGATGTATTGTATATATGCTTATCTTTATTATGATTATTTGAACTTGAAAACTGAATGATGATGACGAGTTTTGTTTGGGAATTCCCTCTTTAATTGTTATGGCCGTATTAAGGCATAGAACGGAGATCCGAGAATGCGGCTGCAATCGGACCACACAACATCAAATGCGACTTACCAATGGGAAACGTAAATGTTGGCGGAACTGTTGACCCAGTTTAAGTGACGCACATGGATACACGGGGAGGCACTGTTTGGCTCTGCATTAGATGCGATGGCTATAAATACAAGGCCCGATGTCATGTCAAAGAAATTTCGCTGGGCCTGTGAGTCAGTCCGGCAGGCGTAAATGGGTAAAGAATTCTGGCAAAACATTTCTCCCGTTGAACAGAGGCTGCAAAATAAACTTTTCAAAATGTTTTTCCAAAAAATTGAAATGACGACATATCAAATTTATATTTATTAATTTATGAATAGTTTGGGGTATAGAGAGCAAAATATCCATACACTAACCTGTGGGTGCTGAATATTTTCGTGATTTAAATAAGAAGGAGGACGTCTTTAATATAATGTTAGTTCTAATTGGAAAACTGATTCCAACTGCTAAATGGATTGTTAGTAAATTCTATTTGAAATATAAAATAAATAGATTATAGATTGGTTATTTCTCGGGGAAATATAAATTAAATAACAACCAATAAATGATGATATTGATTGATAATGCGCATGTGTATTTTTAATTAACATGAGTAATATCTTGTTCGTTTTCAGTTTCCTTTTATTCTTGGCCAATGTCATTTATTACCTAAAAGCAATTCCTTTAAATTCTTCCACACCTGGGCTATTAATTAATCGCCAGATTTAAACTGTGGCAATGATATCAGCGGGCTATATAGCCGCACAAAAGTAAAACTCGCATTCTGTTCTTCGATGCCTGTTTAATTTATTCCTCACTCACAATAAATTCTGGATATGCACAAAACGAAAACAGCGCGCAAAAACCGAATAAGAAGTAATAATAATCAAACGTTAAAATAATTTATAGCCTGTCCGCAGAGACCAGCAGCAAAAGGCTTTAAACATATATGTATATATATGTATATAATATAAATGTATGTATAGAGCTATGTATCTTGTGGATACCACAGGCATACAAATTGACTTTAAATGCTGTGCTGAAAAATGCTCCACAATTGCCCAATTTGTTGTTGTTGTTGTTGTTGCTGTTGTTGCTTTGTGGTTATTGTCTGTGGGTTCCACGAAATTCTCTGCAAATGGCGAGTGCTTCGAAAAATTGTCTGCCTGTGATATATTTGCAAAATGAAATTAAAATATCTTTCAGGCCGCACAAAAGTCAAATAATACAACAAAACAATAATCTATATAGCTAACAAAATGTGCGTTGTTGTTGCTGCTGTTGCTGTTGTTGCTGTTGTTGCCACTGCCAGCAGCGCCAATCGTGCCTGACGCGGTCGACAAATAGAATTCGTTTAATGTAAACAAAACTCCGCCTTCGTGTGTCTCTCGCTGTGTGTGTGCGTGTGTGCGTATGTGTGTGTGTGTGTGTGTGTGTGTTTGGGGATTGAAACGTTGCTCGATCTCTTGGCACCAAAAGACAAAAAAAGAAGAAGACGGGAAAATGTTGCGTGTGGAGAGAGCGAAGAGCGGCCTCGTCGCCATCGTCGTCACGGTCGCGAGTCGGCGTAGTGCTGACAGCAATGGCGGCACTCAGGGAGCGGCTGCGGCCCCAGCCAGCACCGCCAGTGCCAGGCAGAGACCCAGGTCCGGACCCGGGGCCGAGTCATGCAACGACTAAATCAATTAACAGCTCGTTTGAATGCCGCCAGCAACAGTTTCCTTTCCGTGAATGCCAAATGTTAATTCATTCGCAGTAATTTGGGTTTTCGGGATCTGGGTTTTTCGACTATTTATTAACTGTTAACTGTACGGGGAGCAGGAGACCAGGAGACCAGGCGGGTGTGAGGCAACCCAATGCTAATGATGTGCAGCCCATTCTGACAGCTCGTTGACATTCCTGAACTGAAGCAGAATTAAAAATAAATATACTTAATATAAATATATTTAATTAAATAAATTTATAAATATTTTAATTTTAACGGATTGATGGAGATATAATATATATATATGTATATATTCTTCACCAGACTTGGCCATGCTTATAAACAAGCTAGTTTCTCAGCTTTAAAGCTTAATTCCGTATTGAAGTTGACTGGATCAGATCACTATAGAAACTGATTGTTTTTGCTCAACTTTCTCAGATTGCTTTAATTCGCACTTAAGACCTGGCCGCCCGCACCCTGTTCCCGGATATTTGGCATGCCATTGCCTAGACCTGGCTCCAATGGCAACAACCGCAGTCATCCCACTGACGCGCTGGCAGCGATCAAAAGAGAGCGAATGCGACGCCAATTGGCTGCGAGTCGAATTGGAGAACGGGCAATGAGCGAGCAGCGAGCAGCGAGCGAGAGCGAGCGAGAGAGCGAGCGAGAGAGAGCAAGTTGGGAGAGGAGTGCGTAAGGCGTAGGCGAACTAAAAAAAGAACTGACTTATGCTCAAGTGGATCGCCGCTCCAGAACTAGAGCGACGAGATCGCTGAGATTGCGGGCAGTTTACAGTTAGTCGAGAATAGCGAAGCCGCGCGGTTCTATCAACATCGAAGCGGAAAACAGCGAAAAGGCTTCGATCGCAACGGCAAAGAAAAATAAAAATAAAAATCAATATATCGAGAAAAACAAGTTGAAAATTAGAAAATTAGAAAATGATCAAAAGTGAAGAAGTGGTATCGGATTTGAACAGCCGCACAATGGACACTGATCAGCTGAACGGGTTTATGAGTGCCTCGCACTACCACTCGCACTATCATCCGCACAGCTTTACACACCACACCCCCTCGCACCTGTATCGCGGCGGGAATGCACTGCCCGCTGGCAATTTCCAATTGATGGGCGGCGATTCGCCCACTGAGCTGGTGGACGAGAAGCCGAACATTAGCTACATGGACCGCAAGTACTACACGTCCACGGTGGATGGCTCTGGCAATGCCACGCCCACCACACAGCACTACGGGATGAATGGGCTGCACAGCATGGGCACGCCGCCGGCATCGTCGAGTCCGATTCCACCGTACGGGGTGCTGATGACGGCCCATTCGGTGGGCTCGGTATCGCCCAACTCCAGCTCCAAGACGCCCACCGATCAGGAGATGTATGTGAGCTCCTCGGCGGTGAAGCCGCTGCAGCTGCAGTCGGTGAATCATCAATACGCCTCCACCATCAAGTTCTGCTCCAACAACACCATTCTGAGCGCCAACGACTACCATCAACTGGCCATTCACGACTCAGAGCAGCAGCAACAGCAGCAGCAGCAACAGCAGCAGCAACAGCAACAACAGCAGCAACAGCAACAGCAGCAACAGCAGCAGCAGCAACAGCAGCAGCAGCAGCAACAGCAGCAGGGCTCTCCGGGATCGGGCAGCTATCTGCCGCGCATTTCCGCCTCGCCCACACAGGTCATAGCGAACGCCCACGGACACGGCATGTCCGTGCTGAACTACTCAAGTGCCAGTTCCTCGCCCGCCAAGTCGCTCCATGGCTCCGAAACGACGCCAACGAACGGAGCCCACGAGAGTCCGAGCGGGCAGCAGACGAAGCCGAGCAGTTCGAGTGCCCAGGATAATAGCACGCCGGACACAACCAAGAAGTCGGGCACTCGTCGCCCCGAGAAGCCGGCTCTGAGCTATATCAACATGATCGGTCATGCCATCAAGGACTCGCCAACTGGCAAACTGACGCTCAGCGAGATCTACGCATATTTACAAAAGAGGTGGGTTCAATTCAGATCCATAAATATATGAAATCCAACTCGGCCGATTGAATTCCCTTGTTGTATAATTGGAACCAATTGCGAGAGCCACTTGAGATTGAGGCTTATTTGCCGGATATCACATTTCAGTGACCATATGGTGAGCTTAAGAGCTTGAAAGGGTTTCGATGTTTGTTAGATCAGCAGACTCCTATGTCAATGATCGCCTAATCGAAAACCAAAAAAAAAAAGGCCAGAAATTTATAGGATTTGATATGTGCAAGAAAACATTAAAATTTAAACTCATAATTAAATTATATTTTTGGGTATTCAAAAGAAAGACGAGTTCATTATTTAAGATTTTTTTTACATTTAAAAAAAAGTACTTTGGCTCAGAAAAAATTAATATAAAATTCGCTATTCTATATTCAAATCGAAAGAAAGTCTTATAGTTTTGATCTTATATAAAACAACTTGATAATATATTGCATAGTTCTATTGAACAGGCATATTTTAAACGTGTATAAAAAGGCTATATTGCTTTAGGCAAATGTATGAACAAGCAGAGTGAGACATCTTCGACTATATATTGTATATATGTTCTTGAACAGCATGAATAGACGAGATGATATTATGTGTTTTTTTTTATCTTAGAGACCATAAGAGCTGTAAGCTTAATATTTAACCTGTAGTTTTCATTTAAGTGATCGATAAATATCGATCTTTCATCTACGTTTTTTGAGTATATCTCTAAAATTAAGAAGCCAGAATCAAACTTTAACATACTTTGCTTTAGTTTTTGGTATGCAAAGGTCGTATTAAAAGCTTAAATTCTACGTACAGGGTATATCACAGTTGAGATACATCCAAAGTAATCTATCTTGTCTTAGATGCTGTTTTAGTAAATAATGGCGTTTGTCATAAAGTGCAAATCTGTCGGTCTAGACAGGCAGGTATCTGGTTCAGACCCCCAAAATGGCTCAGCTGTTATCGATCATTGCATTCCCAAGCGCCGAAAGCAGCGTCGCGATCTCAAGTAACGCGCTGGGAGCCATTACCGATATCGACACCCCGTCACCGGCCACCGGGCACCGGACACAGATACAGCCAACATGGGGCGCGGACAAAGGGTGAGGTGGGGGCAACTAAAAGTGTTTCGATTTTCATGCGTCGCTTGCGTTTATTTACTTGCCTCCGATTTTATTTAGTCAACAAAATATGAGCAGCTCCCCCAACCCAAGAACAACAACAACGACAATGGCAACGGCAACGGGAACGGGAACGGGAACGGGAAGCTCAAGCCGCCCCTCTTCAAGCCCAGGCAGGCGCATCCTTTTGATTGCTCATATTTCTCAGCGCATGGCACTTTATGTGTTTGATTATTGGCGACACTCGCGACTGGGAACGGGAGGGGAACTGGGCAGTCGCAGCACTTGAGCCCGGGGGGATCACCGAGTGGTGATGCGTGAGAGGATTTCGCGCTGACTTCGTTTGTTTGTTGTTGCCAAGTCTGCGGAGCCGAAAATTTTTAATTTAGTTTTCTGACGGACACTCAAAGCTCATTAGAACGAATATGAGAATGGCTCAAAGCAAATAAATAAGCTGGCAATATCTTTTTGCAGCTACGAATTCTTTCGTGGACCCTACGTGGGCTGGAAGAACTCGGTGCGCCACAATCTCAGCCTGAACGAGTGCTTCAAGAAGCTGCCCAAGGGCATGGGCGTGGGCAAGCCCGGCAAGGGCAACTACTGGACCATTGATGAGAACTCGGCCCACTTGTTCGAGGACGAGGGCAGTCTGCGCCGCCGTCCACGTGGCTATCGCTCCAAAATCAAGGTCAAGACGTACGCCGTCAATGCGAACGGCTTCTACAGCGGCACCTACGGCGATGCGGGCATGGTAGCTATTTCTGCATAATTTCCTCAGATTGGCATTGTTAATTGTCATCTAATTCTTGATTCCCTGCAGGACAATGCCAACTTCTATGCGACGCCTGCCTACGCCAGCTACGACTACGGCGCTGGAGCCGCCGGGCCTTCGGCGGCGCAGGGATTTGGGGATGCTTGGAATGTGCATGCGGCGCACAGCGGCCCGTCGGCGGTTGGCGTTGGTCCGCTGCCCCAGTACTCGAACATAACCTGCCTGACGGCGGTGGGCAGCAATCTGAATGGCTCGCCGACGCCACCGTTGGCGCACTCAGCGATGGTCATGACCTCGACGGCGGGCTCCTCCAGCTCGCCAGTGGCGGCGCTTCAAAGTGATTATGCGCCAGCCGCCAGCCTCGTGGCCGCGGGCTATTCCTATGCAACAAGTGGCAGCGGCTTGGATAACGGTAAGTGCCCCACTGGGTGTTCCCGTCAATCACTGTGTGTGTGTGTGTGTGCGTGTGAGTCTGTGTGTGTGTGCATGTGTGGGTGTGCGGTGTATCTTCATCTCGGATTACCACCGCATAGCAACACATGGTTCTGCTGCCCGTCCGTCCGCTGTCGAGCGTTTTTATTGCTGCCGCTGCCAGCGTCGGCGTCGCGGCTCTGTGTGAATTTTAACGCCGGATCATAAAAACGAACGCTTTTTAATCGAGTCTTGTTTGTTGCTCCCTTTGGTTGTTTTCTTTACAGGTCTGCGCTCCATGTCGCTGCAGCAGCTGCCCGCCTTGTCATCCATACAGTCGGCGCAGTCGCAATCGCAGTCGCAGTCGCACCATCATCATCATCATCATCACAATCATCATCATCATCATGGAAGCATGACGCCGCCGCCATCGCAGTCGGGCAACCATGCCATAGATCGATCGCCGATCGACTTAAAACCGGTTTACCTGACGCCCATGACTCCGCCCCCGACATCGGTGAACGGCGGCTACTATGAGACAATCAAATATTCAAATTAGCCTAGCCCGATTTCATTAGCCATTACTACTCTCTATATATGTATGAGTTATTTTGCATTATTACCTCAAAGGATAATCGATTTTAATTTTAGCTCTTAAGTAGTTGCAGACAAAATTAGTTGCATAGTGCGTAAACAAAGGAATTCTTATCAAATAAAATATCATTTAATTAGCAAGTATTTATCAAGCCAATAGTCAAGCATTATTTGTGATTGTCCAAATTCAAATAAACATATTTCAGAATGCAAATGAATTACACATAAGAATGCTTACATGCATAAACATAGTTACATCTTTTTTTAAATGTTTCCACTTTCCCGTGATTTTAAACAGATTCTTATAATAAAGATACAGGATTATATATTTGCCAAAACTTAAGACTTTTTATTATTATTATTATATTGGAAAAGTCAAACAAATGTCTGCGGACGCCCAAATACAGGGCAAACTATGGCAAACAGACACACTTGATTTAGTTTATTTAAATTAAATATTGTTTGAAAAGTGCGCGCAACCGACTTCACGTGAGTATGAATCTTGCGCACAGCCAACTTCACTTGAGCCGGAAATTCACGTGAAGTGAAGTTGGCTGCGCTACATGATATTTGAATGCACGAAAAGTGAGCAGTATCCCCGAAGCAGTGCACTGCTTAAGGTAAAACTGCTTGAAACAAGTCGTTATAGTTAGCTGAATTTGAAATGTTTTTCCATCAATCTGGCAACATTAGCATTGCAGCTTAAGCAACAAAAAATTGTTTATGTCGATAGAAAATTATGAATTACACTATATATGTTAAAATACAGGGATTATCGTCAGGTTTAGAAGTATATGTGTGTACTAATACATAGGAATTTATATCTTCAAAATCAACTGGGTGTTTAGATATATGTAGAAAAAGTTGATTAAGGTATTTTGCGCTATGTGCAAGGAAATCCGGACTGATCGTATTTTTAGAACCTCGTTGGCATTATTTACTTTCTATCTAGTTCGTTTTTTCTATTATTATTATTATTAGTTATTTCTGCTTGTTGTTTTAATTGCAATTGCAAAAGGTGCTTTATGTACCCTATGATTATTATCCAATCAACAAGGCAACTAACCAGCTCAAGGGATAATAATCTTCGCCTAGTGAAATGCATCTAATTTTAGGCACATGCCCAACGCATTGTTCAAGAGATTAGCAATCCAATTATTCAGTTAATTGTCTCACCTTTATGGGCAAATTAAAATCTCATCCAGAGTCAAATGGAACACAGCGCACAGTCCAAGGCAACCCAAACCGAGCCTGACGCTGACCATTGTGCGACCCGGAGAAAAGCGGCAGAAATCGCATCAAGAAGTCGTCGCCATTGATAATTATTGCCAGCGTCGGAAGACGGGGATGAGCACAGGGATCTAAGCAAAGGGAGATTCAAGCTTGGTAAAAACGGTAAGACAAACAGAGAAACGGCAATCGAGGTAACTGTTGAGTGAAAAATTTTACAGTCAAAGGATAATCGGGATTAAATCTTCTTGAAAAGTTAATGTTTACACACGCACCTACCGTTGGCGATGCGCCGATGACAACGGCAGAAGGCAGCAAAAAAGATGCAAAAATTATGAAAATATTGTCACAAGTGCACAGCCAGCACTGGACGAGGCAGTGGCAGTGGCAGCGGCAGCGGCAGCGGCAGCGGCAGCGGCAGCGGCAGGACAATTGCAGGCGGCAATCAAAACATGCAATTGTCCTTTTCGTTCCGTTGCGAATCGAACCGAGAACCGAGAGCTGAGGCCGAGCCGGCGTAAGAGGATTTGTGCGTCAAGTAAACACACGAACAGGACCACAATCGAACCCGGCCAGGACAACGGTCAGAACTAGGCAGACGGACGATGGAAAACCGAAAACCCAATCGAAGATGCAGCCACAGCAGCCGCACCAGCCTGCATAAATAAATAAATAAAATGATTTGAACATTTTTATTTTTGCAAAAAATAAAAGAGAAACGAACATTTTTCTTTGCGTTAAAATAAACAATTTTTTAAAATATTCTCGAACCGAGTTTTATTTATTTTAAATTTATGCGAAATTAAAAACGGTTTTCGCAAGGATTTTCAACTGGTGAATGTTTTTATAGGCGCGCATAACAAATTTGCCAGGTTTCAGAATCTCTCCGTCCGTCCATCCGTCTGGGTGTCCGCTTAAAAGGAAACATTTTTTGGCCACAACAATGATATATATATGTATATTTCATACAGAATATTCATAGACAATTCTATTGCCAATTTCGCTGGCTGCCCAATCATTTTACGTTCGAAACGTTTACACACAAAGTCTCGAGTATGTCGCGCGTATTTCCCCATATAAATAAACAAAAGTCTTGTTGGAATAACATGGCATGGAATATTTATAAAATAAACATTAGACCAGCAGCAGCAGCAACAGCAGCAACAGCAGCAGCAGCAACAGCAACAGCAGCTATAGCAACATCAACAGCGACCGCTGGCAAGACAAGTTACAGTTTTGAATGGAATAACTCGGGAGGCGGCATTGGAGACTCTGTTTTATGAATGAATTAAGCGCTGTAATGCAAAGTGTTTGAGTTATGCTCGAGCAGGTATAACACATTTTTTCAATGGGTTGTGAACGGCTTGGTTGCAGCGATGAGCGATGAGAAAAGAGGGACGAGAACCAAACTCCTTGAATATTGAAACAGTCATAAAGTTGTGGAGTTCGCTTGAGTAAAGTGCGATTTTAAAATAGATACAAATATTATGTGTATGTTCAAGATAGCATTTAAAATTGCTGTAAATTGAGCAATTTGAAGTAAGATGTTATATATAATAGCCTTTTCATAATGCTTGCATTTCCCAAATTTATTTTCAAATCCTTAATGGTTGAAAAAATCAGCTCAAATTAAGGAAATATAGAGTTTTTAATATCACCAAATTTTCTACTTAGTTCTTTTGATTAGAAAAATCAATCGATCAATCTGGATAAATAATGTTCCTTAGCCAAGGATCCGAGTACCAATCCCATGCTGGTGATGTCCTAGCCGTTATCAGTACTTTTTAAAAGGTAAGTTTGATAGTTTATAGCTGTATCGCATACTAAAAATATTATTTTATTTATAAATTATAGTTAACATAACATTAAGCCTTAATACTAATAACTAGTTCTTATCGATTTTTTGGGGTACTCGCTTAATTCAATAAGATTTATTGGGGTAAATGCGAGAGGTATTATAAACATATTAATTTAGCAGATATTTGTGAGCTTGAACTGTATTTTTTTAATATTATTTAAACTATTTTGTAAATTAAAGGGTTGCTTAACTATTTGTTCAAATAACTTCATTTATTGATATTTTTTAGCTATAAAATGATCATTTAATTTCAATGAAATTGAATTATAAGCAACATATCCTTAATTTTATCAGTTAATTATGCACAAGAGTTCGTTTATTTGAACGCAGCTGAGAGCACTTCAACAACGAAATTTCGTGGAAAAGCGTGCAAAACTGAAGCATCGGCTCATCACTTAGGCAAAGAGACCACACCTCAGTGCCCCGTTTGGCCGAGCGGCCGGGCCAGCGAGACCAGGAGCCAGAAACACCCACGGCCAGCGGGCCACTGCTGGGCAATAAAAACTGTAAAACCGCAAATAAGCCACAAAACCGCAGGACACGCGTGGCATAAGCAAACCACCCAGGCACCAATAGCTTCATCATAATCATCATCATCATCATTATCACAGCACGCCGGCAGGAGGGGGGAAAACCGGGCACATGAAGTAGCACGAGTTCCGTTCTACAGCCAGCAGCTTGTCCAGGAGTCGGAGTTCAGTTGCAGCCAGGTAAGTTGGCCAGCTAAGCCCTGACCCGGGGAAAAACCCAATCAAATTCTTTAGGTTTCATTAAGAATTCCCGCGGCGCGCATTAAAGTCTAAACATGCCAACCCCGCAGCCAACAAGTTTTCCCCTGCTGATCAAGCGCGCTTAAGCATTGATGATTAGCATCCGGTGATTGGTGCTGCTGGCCAGGAATTAGGCAGGATTCAGGTAGCTGTGATTAAGCGCCGCCGTCTTGGCATGAATTTCCGCTGCTTATGG
Source organism: Drosophila nigromelanica (assembly GCA_004149465.1). Classification (NCBI taxonomy): domain Eukaryota; kingdom Metazoa; phylum Arthropoda; class Insecta; order Diptera; family Drosophilidae; genus Drosophila; species Drosophila nigromelanica. The sequence goes on from SCDS01000746.1 coordinate 13,814, forward strand.
TCTAAGACCGGAAGATTTTCGGTACGATTATGATTGCGATTATGATTATTATGATTAAACTAATGGCGGAAATTTCCCAGCTGTGCTCAGCGCCGGTAACCCCTTCAACCACATCCACACAAAATTTTCCTGGAACAACAAAACCAAAAATTTGTATCTACAACTAATCTGCTAAATTGGCTATGCAAAAAAGAATGAACTATGTATGCATAATGAGAGCTCGAACCGTATACAAATCATAAATTTTAATGAGTGGCCAATATCGAGCAAGTTACCCACCACCTACCACCCACCCCCAGCGCCCAACACCCCACCACCACGCCATCACTCAACCCCGCACAGAGCACCCACTCCATCTCCCACCCCTAAAACACTATTCACTATCGAACGACAAAAGCCACCACGTTTGCGGTGCAGTGTGCAAGCAGTGCAATGCATACGCCATTGCTGCGCTCTTGCTCTCACTCACTCTTTACTGCTTGGCTCTGTGTGCACTGCAGGCCACGCCTTCCATTGACTGCGCATTCGTCTGTGCATGCGTGTGTGTGTGTGTATGGGTTTGTGTGGGTCTGCGCTTTATTGGCTCAGCGGAGCCAGCAGCGACGCAGCGTCGCCGCATGCATATTCATGAGAGAGCAGCGAGCAGAGCAGCGCTCGCGTTGTGTATTTGTAAATGTATTGGTGTTGGTATGCGAGTTGCTTGTGTGAGTTTGTGTGCGTGCGCATATTTCGCCTTATCAGCATTTTTAGGAGTGCGCGTTTTCAACCGAAAGATATTTTTCAATTCCTTCTTTTTTGCCAGAAAATTTATTATTGTTGCAGCTTAAATCCTGTTTCTCTGTGTGTGTGTATGTTTGCCTGGCTCAAGTGCCGTTAACTGTCTGATTAGGGCACTCCGTCCACTCAGCGCTTTAAAATAAATATTGTTTTTAGATTACTCCAAGTAAAAATACTAAAATCTGCCCAAAAAAAAGAGGCAAGAAATTGCTAAATTTAATAGGCAATGAATTGCCATATGGCACTCCCTTTGTCCGTCTCACCGTCTGCCTGCACGCCCCTCACTTCGGCCGACATGTGTTGCAAGTTGTCCTCTACACTTTGAACTAACAGTCCAGCCAAACTCCCTTTTCCCCCGTGCTGCACCAAGTGGACATCTGAAGCGAAGCCTGCTCCACGACGGTGTCAACGTTCTGTTGACAGCCTCAAATTGGGCGTGCAAAATGGCGAAACTTTTTTTTGGATCTCGAAAATGTCAGATACTTTTCTGTTGGGTTCCACAACGAAAATGTTTGTCAAATTAATATGTTTCATATGCTAAAACCGTGACGGAAGCGTTTATTACGTAATTCGTTTTGAAAATTATGAAGTTCATTAAACTTTGATATTAACTTTGATTACGGAAGGTCAGCAGATCAGATTATAAACATACATATGGTATTTTGTGTAAATAATAAAAACGAAAAAGAACTAGACAAACTTTAAAAAAGCTTAAAACAATCCTGTCGTGAGATGTGATTTATTCATATTTCCCCATTATTTTTCGGTTAAAAATTTTAGTTTGATTTTAAATGAAAAGATATTGCCTCAGCTCATAATAGATAATATAAATATATCGAATATCTTTCATATGTGTACAAACCTAAATTCATATTTTACGGAACTTTTTCCTTTCATATATACATACATGTTGATCACTTAATATCTTTTTCCTCTTATCTTGTATGGCTGGACAGTGTTGTTAAAATATATTGATTGGACCTAGTTAAGGCACTTTTACTTAACGTATAATCATATAAGCTTAAATGAAAATTTTACCTTTACTACTATTTAAAGTCTGATTAAACTTTCACTGCAATTGGGAAAAATATGTTGGAGTGAGAGAGATTAAAACAATATTTTCATAGGTCAAATGACAGACAAAATGGAGCGGGAGCTATGAGATAGAAGCTTGAGATACAGATACAAGTGCGACATGCGACTGGGACTGGAATTGGAAGTGAGACCGAGACTGAGACTGAGACCGAGACTGGGGCTCAGATTGGGACAGACGGACAAGGCAACTACGCAAAAATAACATGAACTGTGCAAAATGCAGAGACAGAGGAAGTCACACACAACCATGCACACACTCAAGCACACACACACACACACACACACACCGAATCAGGGCGCCAATGCCAAACGACTAAAATTTGTAAAATCAGCAGCGATGTCGACGACGCCAAAAAGCAAGAAAATGAAATGCGCAAATAGCGCAATGGGAAATGGGAAATGAGAAAAGAGAAATGAGGCGCAGGGGAAACGAAAACCAAAGCAGGAAAACAACACTGCAGCCTCATTCGAAGTTCAAATGCAGCCAAGGACTCTTCGGCAGGATTGACCAGACATGGACACGGCCACCGGCCACCGGCCACCGACCCACATGATTCCCATGAGTGCTCCACATGAGATGGCTGTGGTCCTTCGTGTCATCATCCTTTACTCAGCTCGCATGCGAAAAATTATGTTAAAACAATAAAAATATTTGTCAAAATAATGCGATTGCGCTAATAGAGCCAAATATTATTTTTGTATCAATTATCCAGGTTATCGAAATACGCATAGAAAGAGACGAGAGAAAAATGCCAGACATATAGAAAGAGATAGCTAAGCAGGACGAGTATATCATTTTCTACACACGGGCTGTGTTTTTTATTATCTGCCAATTTATTGAATGCAAATGAAATTAATTATACTTTTAAATTATCACATAATATTCAAGTGTTTGTGCACACACACACACGCACACACACACACACACATACATACGGTCACACACTTATATAAGCAAACAGAACCGTGGGAGTTCCGCCAAATCGAGTCAGTCTGAAACTCAACGCACACACACACACACACACACACACACACACACACTTGCCCAAATAAACATATAAAATTTACTTTAAAGCTGACAAAGTCAATAAATATTGTTGAACGAAAAAATATTGTTTCAATAAGCAAAAAACAAAAAAAAAACGTTTTTTTCAATGTGGTCTGCAAAAAAAAAATGGCTTGGGCTCAAACCAAAAACAACAACAACAAAAGGAACAAGCGTCAAAATGTGAAAAAAACGTGTTCGGCTAAAACAGAGGCTAGGGAACCCCCTCGACAGGACTCTATGGCGTAAGGGTCTCGCAAATGAAAACAACAAGGTACAATTTTCTGATATATGTGTAAAACAATTATTACATGAAGTCTGTAATTAAACGCTTTATACAAGAAAAGGGCGATGGAATAGAAAAATATGATTCTTTAACTACCCAAATGAACTTTAGAAAAAAGCGTTTTTCAAGTTCTAAGTTATACTTTTTAAATATAATTGCTCGAATCTTTGAACATCCAGATGTTAGAGAAGTCCAAAAACTAGAATTTGACAACTTTTAAATTTTAAATGAATATTATGTAAACATCTCAATATAAATGCTTTAATTTAAAATAAAGAGTACTATATTTACATACATCATTTTTATTTTTTTTATGCAGCTTGAAACATGATATATATTAGCTTAAAGTAAACTTGAAAAAAATACGAAATATTAATTTTTTCCGTTACACTCTGAATTTTTTTTAAATGTTTAATAAGTATTTTATAAAAGTCGACTAATTAAACAGTTGCCCCAATTAAAAAAACTTTAAAACTTTATAAATTAACAAGAATGCAACTAATGTCTTTTCCACCCCGCGTCCCGCAAGCTTTCTTTTTCAAGTTTCAGCTGAAAACGAAAAGGAAAAACTTGCGTCCACTAATTTATGCGAAAAGCAAACCACATAAGAGCCATAGGGTATCCAAAGCCACCCACACATTTCATTGTCGTTCGGTTGGCAACTGAGCCTGGAACTTGTCTGCTCTCCCAGGTGCTGTGGCTAATGTTGCGCTTCCTTTCTGGCACGCCCGCCCGGGGTTGTGTGAGCGAGAGCGCTGCTCTGGCTAGGCCGCATTTTAAGCATTAGTTTGAACAACATAAACAGAGGCAACGAGGCAGGCAGGGTTCCCAGGCACAGGCGATACAACAACAGCAACTGATAGAGCAACTATTTCCACATCCACAACCCAATCCCAATCCCAATACCAATACCAATGCCTTAAACCGGAGAGAAAAAGTGCCACTTTACAGGGCGAAAGGCGGTCGTACGTACAAAATCATGAATGGCGGCCACCTCGCGCGTTCCATGTGTGTGTGTGTCCATGTGTGTGTGTGTGAGTATCTCAGAAAGAGTATCTGTGTGTGTACACATAGCTGTAGGTCTTCACTTACTGACTGCTGCCAACAGAACGTGCTGCCGTCAGTGGTTGGTCACAAACACAGACACAGCATGAAATACACACACACACACACACACACACACACAAACTGGCTATAGATACAAATACACACTGGGGAACGCTGCCGCCGTTGACGCTGGCATCGCTGTCGCTGTCGCTGCCTCAGTCGCTGCCGAGATTCGTTTGCTGCCGCGTCGCATTGACTCGAGCTATATGTTATTTCAGTTACACAGATTCAGTACCAGACGTGTTACTATCCCGAACGGTTCTCCGCCGCTGCGTTGTACCAGCACGTCCGATGCGCTTGCTTGTCGTTGTGCCACACACACAGACACACACATATACATCCATACAAACACACACACACATACACATCGATACAGCTACAACTTGTTTAAGCAAATATTATTAGAACAAATAATAAGCGCGCCGCAGCAGTAGCAACAGCAACAGCAACAGCAACAAAAAGTTTAAAAAACAAAAAAAACTTTGTGAAGTGCGCCAAATAAAACACACAAAAAGAAAGAAGAAACACAAAATAAATATAAAAAGAAGAAGAAGAAGGAGCAACTAATTCTTGTGCTTGACAATTCAGTGGCGGCTCAGTCCGCAAACAATTTAAGTCAATTATCGAAGCTGAGAAAAAAAGAACTTGATATCGATCATGCATACGCTGTTCACTGATCAGAACTCGTTCTCCCGCCACTACGCCCAAACGGCCGCCGGCTACACATCCGCATCGGCGGTGGCAGCGGCCAGCAGCGCCTCGGCGGCGGCAGCGGCACATTATGCCTACGATCAGTACTCGCGGTATCCGTACTCGGCCAGCGCCTACGGCCTGGGTGCACCGCATCAGAACAAGGAGATTGTGAAGCCGCCGTATTCGTATATAGCGCTGATTGCGATGGCCATACAGAATGCCTCCGACAAGAAGGTGACGCTGAATGGCATCTATCAGTACATCATGGAGAGATTCCCGTACTATCGGGACAACAAGCAGGGCTGGCAGAACTCGATACGGCACAATCTCAGCCTGAACGAGTGCTTCGTCAAGGTGGCCAGGGATGACAAGAAGCCGGGCAAGGGCTCCTATTGGACACTGGATCCGGACTCGTACAACATGTTCGACAACGGCTCGTTTCTGCGACGACGTCGTCGCTTCAAGAAGAAGGACGTGATGCGGGAGAAGGAGGAGGCCATCAAGCGACAGGCCATGATGAACGAGAAGCTGGCCGAGATGAAGCCGCTCAAGCTGATGACCAACGGCATACTGGAGGCCAAGCATATGGCCGCGCATGCGGCGCACTTCAAGAAGGAGCCACTCATGGACTTGGGCTGCCTCAGCGGCAAGGATGTCTCGCATGCCGCCATGCTCAATTCCTGCCACGACAGTCTGGCGCAAATGAACCACTTGACGGGCGGCGTGGAGCACGCCGGCTTCACCGTCGACTCCCTGATGAATGTCTACAATCCGCGCATCCATCACAGCGCCTATCCGTATCATTTGAACGATGACAATCTGACGGTGGCCAGCAGTCAGATGCATCATGCCCATCATGCCGCCGCCGCGCATCATGCCCAGCAGTTGCGTCACGTTGCCCACGTCTCGCATCCGCTAACGCCCGGCAATGGCAGCGGCGTGCAATCCTCGGGCGCCTCACCCACCACGATCTCAACGCCACACGGACCGGCGCATGGTGGCTGGTACACACCGGAGACGCCGCCCTCGGAGCCCATCACGAATGGCGGTGCTGGTCAAAGCGGCACGCCCACCCATCCCAACAGCGGCAACGGCAACAACAACAACAACAACAGCATGCACAATAACAACAATAATAACAACAACAATCCGGCTATCTCCGCCTCGGTGCTGACCAGCAGCCCCAGCTCGGCGCTGGGCTTCCGCGACATGATCTTCGAGCAGAACCAATCCTGCCAGCTGGACACGGGCAGCCCGACGGGCAGCATACAATCGGCCAGTCCGCCGGCCTCAGCCAGCGTTGCGGCTGCCTCCGCCGCCGCCGCAGCGGCCGTCATCAACAGTCATCATCATCACCATCATCACGTGTCGCACCTGAGCGGGAATCTGGGCAATCTGGGCCAGCTGAGCAACCTCAGTCACTATCGGCCGCATGTGGGTCACTACCAGGAGTATGGCATCAAGTACGGCGTCTAAGGCGGCACACTTCTCGGGGTGGGCGTGGCAGCTGTGCTCTCTTGTATATTCCTGTAAATATATTTTCAAGCATGACTCACAGCAGCAGCAGCAGCAGCAGCAGCTGCATTAGCAGCAGAAAGTATCTCAATGTCAATGAATTTATTATTGTTTTTTCGCATTGTTTTTTTTGTTTCATTTCTTTTCACGAGTTTCATTTTGGCGAATTACGTATACGAAGTGTAGGCCAAGCGAACATATTTAGTTGTTAATTTTATACAATCTAATAGCATTAAACCATATAATTAATAACTACAATTAACGGCTTATTAATAATTGTTATCACTTTAGGGCGTAGTTATGTCTGGTATGCAATTTGTGATGAGTTTTCGCTACGCGAGAAACTTGCATTTTCCCGTAGCGACCTTTTTCAAATGAAAATTAAAAGAACGAAAGTATACTATTTAACATCATATTATGATAGTGAATCGCTTAGTAATATTATTATTAACTAGCCTAGCCTACGTAAGCAATAATAAATTATAAATAATTATAAAACTATTATCAACTTAGCATATAATATGAGCAAAAACAAACAAAAAACAAAACAAAAAAAAAAGAAAGTGTATTAAACAAAAAAATATGTTAAAATATCAAAAAATTATTGCGAGTTTTATTTCCATCTACGCCAGAATCATAGTTGCACTTCCACATGGCATTACTCAAAAACAGACTTTCAGATGAAATCGATAGCATACGCAAATTCCGCTGCCTGGCTACTGATAAATAAAATCAGACGATATTGAATGACCACCTGCACGGCAGATGGCAAGAAGAAGAAGAAGCTATTCATGAGCTGAATGAATGAGTCAGGAGCAGAGAACTGGACGCTGAAACATGACAATGGACTCTCAGATAGACTGCACTTGCTCATATTGCACGTGCTTGCTTATTGCTCAGTTCAGACATAATACATACATTAATACATAAAGCTGGCCAAAAGTCCAATACGCATTGGATTGCTAATAAATTTCTATAAGATCTTGCAACTCATCCAGCCATAAACAGATACTATATATTCATATTATGTTAAATGAGTCTCACTTCATTTTTATATTCGCTGTTGAATTGTATAAAGACTATAAAGAGTATATTAGACTTAGCGAAAATATTGTCATGTAAAACTCTCGGATCCATAGCTCCCTTATTTAAAACTCACATAACTTTGTCAAAACTGAACCGATTTTCATGTTTAATGGCAATTTGGTCATGATTTTTCATTCAGATCGACTCTACATTTAAAATATATGCATTTTGGAAAATACATTTTTTTTTTTTTGGAAGAAAAAAGCATATTTTCGAAAAAAAAAAGTTTTAAAAATTTCGAATTGCCAGTTTATAGTTTTAATCGATTGCGGGTATCACGAATAGTATAAAAAAACAACATTAAATCTGTTTCTGAGGGGTCAAATTTTTGGTCAAAAATCATGCCAAAATTGACAAAAATTTTGACATATCAAGTTCTTGAATCCATAGCTCACATATTTCAAACTCCCATAACTTTGTCAAAACTGAACCGATTTTCATGTTTGTTGCCATTTTGGTCTTTATTTTCCATTTAGATCGTCTCTAAATTTAAAATATATCCATTTTTGAAAATACAATTGATTTGTTTGGAAAACAGCATTTTAAAAATTATATTCCTAGTTTAAATTGAACAAATGAAACTAGTTTAATAGACGGCTATATAAATGTATTAAAGTAAGATAGAAAAAGGCGATCACTCTATAAAAAACTGGTTCGACACAGCTTTTAAAAAAGCTTAGAATGTAATTCAGATAAGATAATCCTTGAGTTTGTAAAAAGTACAAGAACAAGCGGGCTTAAAATCAACTACTGATGAATTCTTAAAAGAAGATGAAAAATCAACAACTATTAAAGAGTTAACAATAAGAAATTAATATAGTTAAAAATGTTCCTAAATATTTCTGCACTGTAACAAATACTTAGCTTTCACTTAGGCATTTCAGTTGCCCAACAATAAGCAGCAAATTATAAATCTTTAGTTAAAATAACTGACAAGAAATTCCGCCGAACTAAGGCGATAGCTGCGCCACGCCCCTAATTGCCAAACAATTGCAGTTAATTGGTAGAAAGTAAAACACAAAAGTGGAATTAAAAATGCGTAACGCTAATGATGGGTGCGAAAAAAGAAGCTTGGCGAGGGCAACTTATTAGCCCTATCGACGAACCAGTTACCCAACCAATTCATGATGATTAACTGCCAATATATATACATACATATGTATATACATACAGATATATGTTGTGACTGCTGCTTGTCAATATCGCTGATGATGATGTTGTTGAGCAAAACGTGGCGATTGTTGTCACGGTCTACTCTAATGTCTGCGGCTCCATTATGCGCCTGTCATCTGCGATCCATTGTCACTTGAGATACCCGCCTGGCGCCATAGCGGCATTGAGATTGCGCTAGACAGACGATGACCACGACGACGACGACGACGACGACGACGTCGACTACGACAAACGATATTGATGTGGGCTAAACTACGCTCAGGTGCCGCTTCAGCCACAACCTCAGCCACAGCTGAAGCACGAGCTTGGCTAAGGGCCATTGGGCCATTGTCTTCAATGGCGCGCACGTCTTGAGCCCGGCCATGCCTATCTGGGTGGGCACAGTCATCACCCAAATGAGTGCTCAAGTGCGAGCGAAAAGTGTGCCAAAGCTAGTGGCTAGTCTGGACTTAGGCCTACAAATGGACTCAATGCGAACTACACTGCGCAACAAAAACTTACAGTTCTATTTTAAATATTTGCTAAGAGAAACAAATATATATTCTGAACAAATATATATTCTGTACAGAAATATATTGGTTTAACTGTACTTTGAAATACCAAGTTTTTATTTTAACTATTATTTTTATTTCTAACTATTTCAAACACTAAATTTCTGGGATTTCAACCCGAAACCTTATTGATCAGTTGGCTAAGCAATTAGACAATTCATCTGCCGAGGACTGCCATTTTTAAGGCCAGGCTATAATTTGTTATTAGAGTCGTATTACCTAGAAATTTGTTTTGTTTACATATAAAAATAGACAGACGATTTTGCTTTTGATACTGATCAAGACAACTTTACAGGTTCGATTATATGTTCTTCTATTCGTAGCATTTTTACCGACAAGAGTAGAATTGTTGTTGAGCATTTGTTGTCAAATGCCAGATCGTTCTACGAATTCCTTGTTTCTCTCTCGTTCTCTCTTCGTTTCCGTCTCTTTCTCTCAGTACTTGTGCTTGGTATGCAAATTCGGCGCTTTCAATACAATCGAATTTTTCGGCTGCTGCGATTGCTGCGTTGACAAAGCCGTGCCGGGCATGAGTCCATTCGGTGTCAAAAGCAACAACATTAAATGCGAAAACAACAAGCAACAAAAAAAAAAAAAAAATAAAGATGAAATCGCTCGAAATGAAAACTGAAAAATATGCCCACAGCAGCCGTCGCGAGCGGCGGCCGCAGATTGCGCGGGTGGTCCAAGCGGAGGACAAGAAAAACAAAGCGATGGCGACAACAGCAAAATGCTGCACTGTTTGCTTAGCGATAAGGACGCACGCACACCCATGAGCAGATGCAGATGCAGGACACAGTACGCAGGACAACATTGCTATGCATATACATATACATATATGTATATGCATATATATACATATGTACGTAGTTGTAATCAAATCATTGACAGAGCGTCCCAAAAACGGCAAGCATAAATATTGACAGCTGTTGCCTGCGTTCGTCCTGGAGCCAGGCCCGATTTACATAAATATTATTGCAAGCCTAATTAAATGCAAGTATTAGCTGGCGCACCTACGCCCATTCTCCGCCCCCTCTCCGGACAACAGCTGCACAAGGATATCTATGAATTTGTTGTTTGCTTCGCTCGCCAGGCAGCGCCTTTGTAATTAACATTGCTTATTTTTCACGCTTTTCACTCGCTTTTCCCCCGCTCTCGCCCCCTCTCTCTATTTCTCTCTGGCTATGTCGCTCTTGCTGGCCATATATATTCTCGCATATATATTTATTTACCTGCTCAGTTGATGACCTGTTATCATTGCGCCGTTATAACAATAAATTCTACTGCCATCGCCTGACGACGATGACAACAAAAGCGTATAATATTGTTGTCCTTGTTGTTATTGTTGCTATTGTTGTTGTTGTTGTTGTTGTTTGTCTTGCGCGGTTTTGCTGTTGTTTTGGCAGCTGTCGTTGCAATTAACCAGGCCATAATAGAGACACGCCGACTCCAAAGTAAATTTATATTCCATAAAATGGAAATATTGCTGAAATGCTGAAATATTGTTCAACTATTATATAACATTATAGAGGTAAATTATTTACAAATTAAGAGCTAATTTATTAGCACTTAAAATGTTAAAAGATATTCCTGAGCTGCCTGAACAATTCTGTTTATAAGTCAATTAAATAATCTAAATAATCTGAATACATTATTATTCATCATATAAATACAAAACTACAATTTTATTTGTTCTCATTTAAAAACTAGAGAATCGATTAGAATCAAATTCCGAAAATCGATTTTACAATTTGTTCATTTTATGAAAAGATTCATCGCAAATCCAATAACTATAACACAAGTACATTTCAAGATCAAAGTTTCAGAATTATAGACATAAGATCCTGTTTCAACTTTGTTGTGATCGTTTTACAACAACAATAAGAGCAACAATTAATGCTCAATATTCCATACGAATGGTTACAGTAAACTTCCGCTTCCCTTTCTCAGTTATAGAGTCCATAAAGCTATGGCCGCGTTTTAGTGTCTGCGTTGTTCAACAAAAAGCAACAACAACAACAACAGCAACAACAGCAACAACAATAGCACCCAACAGCAACAACAACAAATGCATTTTTATGGCATTAAACAAACTTTGAGAGCGAATGTTTTCGAACACTTTTGAAGTTTTATTGAGTTATAAATACGCAAAATGGCTTTGGAGTTGGCTCGCCCGAGCTAAAACTAAACTCAGCAATTTTCAAATTAAATTTATGATCGATTTATGCCAAAAACAAAACAAAATAAAACCAAAAGCAACAACCAAACAGCGAAGCAATATGCAAATGAAAATAGAAAAAAATCAGCGCCAGGCGTCGACATTTGAGTAAATTAGCCCCTCGCCAGAGCAGGGTTGGGCAGGGCAGGGGGAGACCCGAAGAGATCCGGGAGCAGGCAATTTATTGGCCTGGCCTGACTGACGTCGACGGCAACAACAAAAGCAAAAACGCAAATGCAAAATTCTACGCAGCCTGCAAGTAGAATTGCAACAACAATTTTGATTGACTGTTGCGCTTGAAATGCTTTGATCTGGGTCTTTGGCATCAACGGAAAGGGGCTGCACTAGCTGGATGCAGTGCAGCAGCAGCAGCAGCAGCAGCAGCAGCAGCGGCAGTTGCCAACTGACGCCAGCAGATGGCGCTCAATTGGTGATTAAACGACGTTGTCGTCGTCCCCTTGGAGAGTCATCGTCGAATCATCGAATGAAGCTATCGACTGCATTTTTTGATTATTGCAATCTGATGTGCAGTTTATTTTGCTTATCAGCCTTGGGTGCTTTGATGTCACATTTGGTATTATTGGCATTAGCTCGTCACCGCGCATTATGTTTATGCGTCAGTCCACCAATAGCTTCTTTTTTTTTTTTTGGCCATTTGATGCTGCCGACGCGGACGAAGTTGCCAACCAGTTGGCGCGACATAAGCAAATAAATAGCACCGAATCAATTGGAATTGGAATCGGAATCCAGAATCGGTATCATAAATAGAATCAGCGAATTCAGCACTATCAAAGTGCCAGGCCGCCGTCAGGCCCAAGTCAAATAATCACAAATTCACAGCATTCACACAGCTCCAACTGAAGATATCGTTAAATGAAAAAAAAAGAAAGAAAGAAAGAAGAAAAAAAACAACAACACACACGCACCCTGCAAATACTTACTAAACCCATTGTTTATTTTTGAATTTCGTTGCGCGTAAATCACGGAAACGACTTCTTCCCAACTCGTTGCTGGTTTCTTCTGCACGGCCAGACAAATTGTCGACAATTTCCATGGAAGTGCCATAAATCAAATAAAAGCTTTCCACACAGTTTGTGGAATTGTGCGTTATTATGTTCTGAATTTACATATTTTTCTGAAAATCCAGCAAATAAATTAAATATCATTAAAATTCCCAAAGCTAAGCAGAATCAATTAGTTCATTTGAAAATATTACAAAATGAAATAAACATTGGTTAAAATGAGAGTAAATACGCTTATTAGAAACTGAAACTCCCATTAACGTATAAAAACTGTATTGATTTTTAGTGCGAACTCCAATTTGGACACGTTGAACTTTGTAGGCAAATAGAATATGTCAGCACGTTCGAATATATGGCATCAGAACTGACATTTTAATCTTGTTTAACCGAACGACAGCCCACCTGACGTATACGTAATTTTCTCTGAATTGAATAGGAGCACTCACAGTTTCATCAAAGTATGAATGAATAGAAAAAGCCATTCAACGAAACAAAACTCACAAGTTAAAGGCATTTGGCTCTCCATTTCGTAACATTGGCCAGCTCGGGGAGCGGGAGCAGCGGCAGGTCCGGCGGTCCCCCTACGGCTACCCCAAGACTTGGGCGAAGAATATCTCATGCAGAGCACACGTACAACAACAGAGCCAATGTCGATTGTTTAAACAATTAACAATAACATAAATGCATGCATAATTGCGGCGATATCGTGTGTAATTTCAAGCGCTTTCGACGGAAGCCCTCGCCCCACGACGCCCGCCAACAAGTCGTCAACATCATGCGCGTCTGGCTCCTGTGATCGATAGCACCTTGGGCTGGCCAACAGGTGCTGCACCTGGCTGGCTGGCTGGCTGGCTGGCAGCGCCTAATGAGCTGCTCTCCAGTGGTTTTTGGCATTGTCAAACTGTGTAGCACATTGCATTAAAATAAGTGCACGGAAAAATAGCTGGCTGACTCTTCCAATCTCAATCTCACCACCAAACCCAATTCCACTGGCGCCTAGGTGTTTATCGTCGCCCGCAAACTAAACAAAACCGAGCCGCAACCGCGAGCAGGACAGAGGGCGAAGTGCGAAGTGCGAAGGGCGTTGGGCGGCGGCTGTTGCATTGTTTGCTGCAGGGGGGGAGGAGGACGAGTTCATTGCGCCACGGGCGCACTGCAGATTTATCGCCCACGGAGGTGGTAACGCATCTTGCACGGGGCTATAAAACAGACACCCAAACTGGGCTGCAATAGCGCCAGCTCATGCGGCGCAGTCGGCCCGCTGCCATCGCCTCCGTGCTAATCCCTAACACATGAAAAGGCCACAACTTCAAGTCCAGATCGCTGCGGACAGGGGGCGTGTCTGCTTAGGCTAGGGCCAAGATCAAGAGTGAAGACGGCGTGCGCATTTTTCAAAATAATATTTTCCTTTTAATATTGAAAAGAACATTAAGTAAAAAAAAATCGGGTTTTACTGACTGCAGGTTAGAGAATATATAGAAAAAATGTTTGGTTATTGCTTTTGGAATTTTGAGACTGCAAAAATGCAATAACCTTCAAAGTGGTACTTTAGTTATAGTTATAGTTTTTTGCGATTTTGTGATTTTCGGAGCAATTTTTGCGATTCTAGCGTGTTTACCATTTGTACGCAGTAAATCAATATACTCAATATACTCGTTCAGGAAGTGAAAGAGTATATTGGTTTTGTGTAATGTCCGTCTTGCAGTTTGTCACCTTGGAATACCGGCCACACTCACAGTTTTTATGCTACCGTCACCAGAATTGGGATATATATTACTGGGAAGCTTCCGCAGATGTTACAAAAAGAATTTCCGGCCACGAAAAAAATCATGCAAAAATTGGCAAAAATTTTGACAAGTAAAGCTCTCGGATCCATAGCTTCCATACTTAAAACTTCCATAACTTTGTTAAAACTGAACCAATTTTCATGTTTGATGGCATTTTGATCATGATTCTTCATTTCGATCGATTTTACATTTAAAATATATGAATTTTTGAAAATAAAATTTGTAGGAAAAAAAGCCCTCCCCTGATATCCGAAAAAATGTTATTTTCTAAATTTAGAATTGCGAATTTATCTTTTTAATGGATTGTATTTTTATAATTAATTAAAGATTAGTTCTGCATTGCACAAATAATGCCTGGCTGTATGTTTTATTACACTGTGACCGAGTATTGCGCTGTCGGTTACACCCGACAGCAACGTTCTTACTTGTTTTAATCTTGTGAACAGGAAAAACGAGCCCGGTAGGCGGTCAGTCAGAGACCCTATTGGCCAGAGTCGAAGTGCTGATAGGGAACTGTGTTGCATGTGGCCAGCGTCCAGTACAATGCACATCAGCTGCCACTTGCAACTCCACTCGCCGTTGCTATCATCAATGCTATCATCAATCTTAAGCTTCAGCTTCAGCTGCTGCTGCTCTCTCAAGGGCATTTGTGGCGTTGTTTACGGAAGCACAGCCGCAGCAGCGAAAATAGTTTTCATTGTAAATATAATAATTGGAATTGCAGCAGCAACAGCCGTAAAATAAACTGCGTCTGAGCGACTCATTTGGAAATGGATTGGCAGATAAATCTATCGGCTGCATTCTGCAGTTTACATATAAGCCATATGGCAGCCATGGCCCAGAGTCGAAGGAGGTGCTAATTTATGGTTACGACAGCTACCAATGCAAACAAACACAGACATTCAGTTTTGGCATTTGCATCGATCTGCCCTCGTTGGCGTCCAGAGAAACCACCTAATTGGCATTGGGATTGGAGCAGTTCGCCATTCATCCAAAACAGAGCGGTGGATATTTATTGCTTTGTTTATGTAACCCAAATTTGTAAAATTATAAAGCCAGCAGGCAAAATTTAGGCAAAACGTAACGCACCAAAATCTTCAATCCCGATCCGATCGAAACTGAACTGATCGGATCATAGATCATAGCTATCTGGCAACGCTGGCAGTTTCAGATCGATGGATATTAATTTGTTTGCAAACACATTTCGTGCGCTTTGCCCAATTTGTAGCCGAAAGTATCTGTAAGATACAACACATGCCATAATCATGCAGCCGTTCTAGCTGTATCTGAATATGTATCTGTAGCTGTAGCTGTAGCTGTAGCTGTAGCTGTATCTTTGGCACTGGCCTCCTCAATGTCTGCTGCACTCATGCTGAGCGTCGAAAAGTCTACGATTTCCGTTCGTCGTATAAATCAACTGAAAAACCTAAAGCAACAGCATTTCTACATTTTTATCGGTGTTGAGCATTTTTTTCTTCTTCTCCGTGCTATTTATTTGTGCATAATAAGTTCTTGAGGAAGAGGAGGGAATGGTCGGCAGGTCAGGGGACGGCATAGACGCCAGCCTGGGGCGTGGGTGTAGCCGATGGCTGATGGCTGAAAATATGTTGTCGATATCAAAATACCAAACAAATCGTCAGCTCGTCATTTTTCAGTCAGTTTTTTCTTCAATTTGTTATGGGCGAGAATGTGAGCAGCTAACAGGCATAGAGTGGGTGCCAAAAGAATGCCAACACTCTGAGATATAGAATCATAATGTTGAAGATTCGATAGTAGTAAAAAAAAAAGTAGTAAAACCACATTAAAACTCTTGAATGCAATACCGGAATATTGTGCATAGAAAGATAACCGAAATTTATTTTATTTATTTTAAAAATTCTCTATAACCTTTGTAGCAAATGTTTAAAAAATATCATTACAAATATATTTTCATATTTATTTTTTTTTAAATTTCTTACCATCTCTAACAGCCTTTCAACTACAGTAACTTTTCATTTACTAACTTACTTTCCTTCGATGCTTAGTGAGCTGTGCATTAACTGCTGGTCGGCACTGTTTCATGCCAACCTGCTTCTTCATATAGACATTGGGGCGCGTATGTGGCTGCTTATTTATGTACATATGTAGTTTTGGTGTTCATGTTGTTGTTGTTGTTGTTGTTGTTGTTGCCGCTGTTTAAGAAACAATTCATTAATGAATTTTAAAATGCTTCTAATCGATCGTTTGCGCTATAATTAATGTCAGCCAACGGCAATTGGAATGTGTTGCGTGAATTTGTTGCGCCGCAGTTCGGATATAGCACTTGATTCATGGATAATGTCTAGGAACAGGCATTCTAGTGTTATCGTATGCATTACCAGTGCATCTGTGTTGGGTGCCGAGGGTCGCCTGCTGTGCCACTTTGAGCTCTGAGTGACACGGCTGACCGACATTGGCAACTGGATTTGTGTTTGACCAACAAACCCATTAAACAAATCAAGCAAAGTAGATCAAATCGAAGTAGGAAGTGGATAATCGCTAGTTTTGCCAATGCCTGGAATGCCCCCGACTCAGGTTCGATTCGATGCCTATTTCCATACACATTTCTGTGTGTGTGTTTTTTTTTGCGTTCACAGCCTCATGGGATGTGAAACACTTGGTGCCGCGCTGTCTGCACGAGCCGCAGCAATAATAATAACAACAACAACAACAACAACAACAATAACTACAGCATCAGCGTGCGGCAATAATTGTAGCAACAACAAACACACGCGTCTACTGCATATTTATGCAAGAAGCAACCACCAGATGCAAATGGATATAACTCAAAAACTGGCCTGACCCGGGGAGGCTGTGCGTTGTTTTTCCACGCCTTGCGTGAAAAGTGAAAAGTGTTGAGAAAAATTAATAAAACAAATGCCAAAGTCAAGCTAAGAAACGAAAGACACGACACCAGACTAGACCAGGCCAAAAGCATACGCAATAATATGAGAAGAGACGAGCTGAGTCGACTCAAGAATTGTTGTAATTTTTAACCAGTTTACTGAGCAAATATTTTATCAACATATTTTCAGAGACAACAATCAAATGTTTGTCTTGAAAATATTTAAATATTTACATTGTGAAAACAACTGCAGCGAACGACGACGACGATGACGACGACGATGAAAAGGATGACAACAAGACGCTGGCTCTTTAAGAAACTGCGAATAGCAGCATATTCCACCTAGTACATGTGTATATGTATCTAAGTAGGTGCAAGAGGGGCCTGGACTAGCTAGGGGTGTGCCACTGAGATTTCGCCTGAATAATAAAGGAAATTGCCATGGGAGCAAAAGCATCTGTTGGATGTGAATTCATTAGAAACTCTTGAGCAGTTCTTATATACTTACATTCAATTAGTTTTAATTAGTTTAAGCCTAAGTAAAATATTTAGTTATATTGACTTACTACTAATTCACACAATAAATTTATCTAATCCCAAACTAGTTAAAACTTTAGTTGAACTCTTAATAAGTTACTTTGCGATTTTCCTTACACTCAATTAAATATGAATTCTCAAGCAATGATCATAACCCAAAAGCTTACAATCAAAATAATTTTGTATGTCACAAGTATCTATTAGATACATTACCAAGACATGATCTATAACCAAATTCATTGACATTAAGCTAAAAAACACGTATCTGTCAGTTAGTTGCACTAATTAATTATGCTCAAAATTAAGCGGATGGGCAATAAAAACATAGAAATTTGAAAAAGATACTGTATCTCAGTGTATTTCGAGCTCTAAAAAATTAGTTGAGCGTTACAAATGCCGTTGCAGCTGGAAAATGTGTCTTCAATGGCGCGCGGCTAAGCAAACAAAACCCCAGCAAAAGATACACAGTGAAAAGCAGCTAAAAAAGATGCAGCCAAGGCCTTGAGATCCGAACTGAATACGTGGGTGCGGGATGCGGCAACACACACACACACACGCACGCAAACACACACATGTCATCAGAGATTTCGCAGTCAATTTAACAAACGCCCCTGAAATTATTACAAGGCGCGTGTGCGAGAGCAGACATCGATGGTGTTGGTGTACCCTAACCCAAAATGGAGCATATTAATTGGTAAACGTTTATTTTTTTGGCAGCGACACATTTTAACAAGGTAGTTGAGACGCCATAACTGAACCCTGGCTAAGTACAATGGGCAATTTCCTGCTGCTTGCTGCTGCAGTGGCTGCTGCTGAGGGGCTGCCTACACCCGTATACACACGCTGACAATTTGTCCTAAATAAACATTTCAACACCAACGACAACAACGACGACAACGGCGACGACGACGACGACTTTGACTATGTGGCAGCGCAGCCTCCGCTGCTCGGCGTTAAAGCGTTTCGAAAGTGGCGCGCGACGTGGACGAGAGAGTCTGTTAAATTGTCTGCCCAAACATACCACCGTTTAACCGCAGCCAGTCGATGTTGCTGTTGCTGTTGCCGTCGCAGTCGCTTCCCCTTGGCTCGCACTTCCGCAGCGACTTGTCTCCCAGCACTTCCCTGCCAGCCAAGCGTCGTCGTTCATTCGCCGTCGCAATATGCTAAATAAACATTGGGCCACGTCATGGCTTATTGAATTGTCACTTATGCCCGAATTTGAGTTTTTGTTGCCAGCGCTGCTGGCACCCCTCTCTCTCTCTCTCTATCTCTCTCTCTCTCTCCGTATCGTCCCCGTCTCCCTCTCTTTGCAATGTTTGTCACATTTTCAATGGGCATTCATAATGGCGACTATCTGACGTTTCCTTCTGCCAGCGGCTGCCAGTTGCCAGCAAAGTGCTTCCATTTAATTAGTTTTACTCCCTGGAAATTCAATTTCAACAGTTTGCAACTTTAAAGGCTCATGTGCCATATGAGACACCCTAACATAATCAATAATCGATTTATGCTGTTTACTCAAAGTAAGAAGCAGACAATTTGAGAATGGAATGGGATACGACTAGAGGATCGCATATATGGTTTGATCAGCAAAGTTTTTGTATTAATATTATAAGGAATTTATTATAATAAATTAATACAATTTGTTTCAAAATGTTTATATTTAAAAAAAATGGCTTAACTTAGACAGAATCGTTATAAGAAAAATATTTATTATTTAATTCTTATTTAAGTATTCCATTTAGCTTATTTGCTAATATAACTTTAAATCTTTAGATGCAAAATTCAGTTAATATCTTTCTTATATATACACTATTAAAGTATATTACATCTTTAATCTAGTAAAATAACCAAATTTAGTGAATTATGTGACTGTAAAAAAAATATACACAAATATCACAGACAGCTTCCTCTGAAAAAGCTAATAAACTAATTAATTGCCACGTTTTGCTTGCATTAATATTAATTAACACACGCACACTCGCACACTCACACATGTACATATGTAAAATCAAATTATGCACTGACAATTTAATTGAAATATTACAAATCTATGCGCCATAAAATTTTAGAACAAATCTGCCACAAAATAACAACAGCTAAAACAGCAGCAGCAGCAGCAGCAACAACAATAAAAGCAATAATAATAGAAATAACAAACAATAAATGGCAATCAAAATTGAAATGTTTCAAGCTTCATTTAAAAAATATATGAATTTTATGTGATTGTATATGTGCAATTGCAATTGCCAGCGAGTATTGATACAAATTGATCCGCCGGATACATTTCAAATAAATAACAACAATGCGAAATAACAATGGTAAATTACAATTACAATTTGAATTTTCATTTTCATGACTTCCGTTTAATAACAAATAAATCGCATAATCCAAAGCATAATATTTTCACAATTAAAATTTCAAATAAATTTTAGCAAAGCAGCAGCAAATCAAAGCAATTACAACAACAATAACAACAACAACAACAACAACAACAGACAGCAGCAGCAACTACAAAAACAACAACGCACACACACACACACACACACTTATTCAAATACAATAAAATAAATTAGCACAATCGTTGAAATTGAAAAAAATAGATACGTAAATATAAACGATTATTGACACAAACACAAAGCCAATAAATGATTGGGCCCACAAAGGGGTGAGGGGGTGGGCTGAGGGGGGCGGGGGCGGGCAGTGAAGGACTGCGGAGATCGTTGTGCGTTCTGCGCGCAAATAAACAGCTAAATTAGCGAAGTTATGCAAAACGATAATAAACATAAAAGCCGGAGACAGGAGATAGGAGACAGCGGACGGGCGACGGACAACCTGACCAGGTTTTTAGCGGCGGCATGTAAAAAATCAAAAATCGCAAGTAAAATAAATAAATAAGCGCGCAGGCATGAAATAAAAAGTAATCAGCAACAAAATAAAAAGAATTAGACTAACGAAAAACTGGGAGGATGAGCAGGAACAGGGTCAGGGGTAGTGGGCAGGTGCGTTGCCTTGCAAAACTCGAGCAGCCATTTTCGATTTGCATTTTTGTGGGTCGTTTGGCAAACTTTTTCATAATCTTTCGAAAAAAACAAAACTTTTGCACCTTTTGCGGCTTTACAGCACGTTCTATCTCACTCGCACAACGGACAAACGCGCTCGCTTTCTCTCGCTCTGTTGCATACGCTCTCTTGCTCTCTCTCTCTCTCTCTCACACACACTCAGGCGCAGTTCACACCTTGGCTAAACCTTAGCAAAAGTATCTATCGTGCATAAATATTTATGTATCTAACTGGGGCGTGCCGCTACAACAGCAGCAACAACAACGAAACAAGTTTTAGCATTTAAATGAGCGCCAAAGTTCGCCAAAAATTGTTTTGTTGGCTCCGCCCACTTGCGGCCACAATAAGAGCGCAGCAGCGACGCCGACTGCGACAGAGGACGGACGTACAAATGTATCTCACAGATACACACGAACGAGCAACGCTCACTGCTGCTGCTGCTGCTGCTGCTGCTGCTGCTGCTGTTGCTGCTAATGCTTAGAGCATTTATGAAAATAACCACCTCGACGGCGCTGCCAGCGTCGCTGCTCACGCCAGCGCCAGCAGGAGCAGCGACTGCGAGAGCAGCTACAACAATTGGCATCAGCAGCAGCATCAACTCGTTCGGGCCGCGCAGTCTGAATAGCAGCAGAAGCCACAGTCGCAACCACAGCCATAGCCAGTGGTTACTTCACTTGTTGTTGTTGTCGTTGTTGTTGTTGTTGCTGTTGCTGTTATTATTGTTGTTGTCTTTGTTTTGACCAGTCGATCGCCGGTTCTGGCGCTGCCATTGCCATTGCCTAGCCTAGTTCGCTCCCGCTCGTTTATGGCCGCCAGCACAGTCCGCACATAAATTACTCGCTTTCAGCCGACCTACCGCTTGTCCATCTCTGCTCTGCTGTCCGTCCAGCTGTCTATCTGTCTATCTTCCCATCTGGCTCGCTTACCTGTCGTCACACAAATACATTACATCCATGTATTGGTGCTTGTTGAGCAGCGCGTCCTTCTGTTTTGCCGTCGCTATTCCACTCGGAGATGAGTTCGCTTGAAGCCAATCGGAGCTAGTTGGAATTCAACTATTTGTGGTACATGAAGTGCAGGTATTTTGAAGAACGTATAACGAAACTTTACTGTAAAACACTCATCAGAAATATTACTAAGTCTTTTCGTAATAATAATTATTATAATAAATTTAGGAAAACTTAAAAATATTCGATTATTCAATTAAATGACTAGTATCCAGATTTGAAAACTATTAAACTTACACTACAAAAGTAGTATTTATAGTATTCCCTTTGCTCATTAAAAATAGTTAAATGTCTTTGCCCGATAGTTCCCATATCTGCCATATAACATATAATATTCTATACCAACTTTACGTCCAGAAAAATGTTTAAAGCTGTTGACAATACACGCGAAAGTTATTTAAGCAAATGTTGTCTGTAGTCTTGAGCCGTTATGTTAATTGTCTAGCAAGGCAATTTAGACCTTTCTATGTGATTCTCATGATTTCAACGTGAGTGGCTTATTACTACCACTTCTCCCATTTAACATTAGTAAAATAAATAATTTATCAAAAACATGTTTAAATGCACGATAGGTTTTGATATTAGATATTATATAATTTATAACCAAATTAATGGATGAAATCTACGTATTTAAAAGCCTTTAATTATCAACACTTTCAGATTCTTGATTTACTTTCTGGACTCAAGATGCATAAAAAGTCATGATAAGTGCAATTTGATTCGACGCGTCTGCAATTGAATAGATCACAGCTGGCGCCCATTAAACCTCAGACCACTGCAGGCAATTGCAGTTCACAATTGGAAACCGCGTCAATGGAAATTTTAAACCAATTAAAACAGCTGCTGCAGTTGCTGCTGCGACTGCTGCCGCTGCTGCTGCTGTTGCTGCTGTTGCTGCTGCGTGCAACGCCGCGTATGCGTAATGAAAAGCAAATATTAATAAATCATACGTGACCAATCAATTTCATACTGCGGGAATTGCCCAGGCAATGCGAATACAACAACGATACAAACTCTTATGTACATATGCATATATACACATGTGTGTGTGTGTGTGTGTGTGTGTGTGTGTGTGTGTGTAGCTATAGCTTGGCCAACAAGCGTGGAAGATTTGATGAGCGCCAGCAACTGTTACTGGGAACACAGCCCGGGCACACGCTACAGAATCAATATTTAATTTATAATTAACTTTACAACATGAAAAACAACGGACGACCAAGAGTCGAGAGACCCAGATCCACAGATCCATGTTTTCAGGCGCCGTCGTCAGTTTATCTTTTTAGTACACAAAACGAAGCCATTTGAGGCATAGGTAAAAAGCCGCACGACAGCAGCGGAGAGGGTGGCTGCTCTTGACATTACATTTGGGGCGGATTTGTGGCGGCTTTAAACGTTTGCCACTATGGGCAATTAACGCGCCCATACGCAAACACTGCGCCTGATCCTTTAGACAAACAGACGGGCGCTGGGCAGAAAAAAAAGTGAAGCGCTATGCAGAGACAGAAGGTCTGAACAAAAAGCAGACGAGGGTAAGTTAGCTGAAAGAGAGCTAAAAAGAGAGACAGAGTGAGAGAGAGAGAGGGAGAGAGAAAGAGCAAAAGCCCAATAGGGCGAAACTTTTCAGGGGTGCTAATTGAAAAACCCAATATTTATCTATGCGAGCAACTTACAGCAGCGTCAACTGACTCCGCTCTCAGGGTAGTTCGTGGCAGTTACAACTGGCGGCCATTTTGGGAAAAGTCGAGCGCACTCTAATGATAATGATAATAATAATGATAATAATAATGATAATGATAATGATAATAATAATGATAATGATAATGATAATAATAATGATAATAATAATAATAATGATAATGATAATGATAATGATAATGATAATGATAATAATAATAATAATGATAATAATAATGATGATTCAGTTTAGTTACCATGATCGTTGACATATTAGTGGAACTAACTCTTACATAGAGGAAATGTTGCGACCTCTTGTAAGTGGAAGTGGAACACAGAAATCAGTTAAGTAAACAGGAAGAGACCTGGCTGTAATTATACTTGGGCGTACAGGCAGAGCCAAGTGTCAAGGGCACTTTACAAGCTTTAAGTGTGGAAACGAAATCAGCTAGAAAGACCAGTGTTGTAAGGTAAACATTGTAATTAGAGTTTTTGACATGTACAGAACTAAAAAATTAAACTAGTTCAACACATAGGAAAAACTTTTTCTGTAGAATTTATCTGAAAAAAATTATTCAAGTGCAAAACTGTTTTGGAAATTAATACCTTACTTTTTGATTTGTTTAGTTAAATCATTTTTTAAACATTTTGATCTTACTGTATTTTGTCAAATTTATCTTTCGTCGATTCACCTATCTTTAAACTTTTATGAGGTAGCTCTTTATTAAATATCTGAAATCTTGCCCACAACTTTTATTATCAATCAGTGAGAATTTCACTTTTTAGCCACCTTTTAAGCCATTGGGTGAGCGCCACAGAACGTCAATTGTTACGATCACCGTTTAGCACTAAAATATATTTATATATATATATATATAACACATATCTAAACGTGGCCATAAACTGCATCGTTCTGCACCTTTTTAATGATCATTGCAGTTATGCGCTCGCCTGCGTTTTATGGACCTGCTGCACACCGTAGACGTTGCGTCGACAGTTTTTTCCCAGAAAAAAAACATGCAATCAGCCCCCGGTCAAATACAGCCAAAGATACAGATACAGATACAAATACGGATACAGATACAGATACAGCAGCAGGCCCCAGAAGGCGAATGCACTCAGCACTTATTAGGCTTTTGATATACATATACGTACAAGCCGAGACGACAACGGACACGTCTACCCTGGTGAAGTTTTGGGCGGGCGGAGAGTGGGCATGGTTATGGCATGATGTTTGTATTATTGTTGGAAATAAACTCTGATTTTATATTGTTGGAATTAATGATTTTGTTCCCCTAAATTTGTTAATTACCAGCAAACAAATTTGTGTATACAAACCATGCTTCAGTTTTTATGCATTTTCTATAGAATTCTTGAGTGATTGCAGCGAGCTGAATGCATGGATTGTGAATAAAAATTGTAAAATGTTATAAGAGGCGTTGTTTCTTCCAAATACACACACACACACAGACAACCTATGTGCTACATATACAAATATCATATGATATATGTGGGTGATGGTGGCACATTAAATAAAATCATCGTTTAATCGATTTTAAGATAAGTGCTTAATATCAACAGATAATAATAGCATTTGAAAACCCTATCTAATCCAATCTAACCACTTGATGTGCTGCCAATTGCACTCCAAATGGAAAACTGCAGCGTTCAGCATTAGTTTAAAAACAAATGCAAAGTAAACAAACAAGAGTACAACATGTGTTTAGACGGGGGGAGGCGTGGCAGTTGATGCCCCTCGATAGCTGCAGCCAATATATCAATTACATGTCGATGTCGAACATAATGCCAGATATAATGCAAAGCAGAATGCCAATGACTACCGGAAAACCCCAAACAGCAACAACAAACAGTGGAAAAGTGCCTGCACTGAGAGAAAAACAACGTTCTAAATTTAATAATTTAACAGGAATGTAATTCATTTTGTTCTTAAAACTTGAAGCACTTTTTGTTTTTAAATATTTCGCATTTCAATAGAAATTAAATTTTTTTAAATTTTTTTCCCTTGCAGATTAAAGTGCAGATTTATTTAAAAAGTAAAAAAAAAATCATTTCTTATAATTATCGGTTTAATTTTAACACACGCTTATTTGGAAATTTGTGGGTACAAAATGAACATGAATTTCGACCAACATTTTTCATTAAAATGCTGGATTAAAGATGTTGTGAACTATTCATAGTTGGTGTTTTCTCCGAGTGTGAGCATCAGTCACAAAGGGGCAGGAACTGAGGCTGATTACGAGATGGAGCAGGGCGTGGCTGTCAGTTCCAGTCAATCAAATCGTCAGTTAGCATCGCTGAAAAGCTACAAATGCCTTATTGTCAAAACAAACGGCAACAATTAGTTTACCAAATTACAAGAAAATATTTTTTAAATGCTGCACAAACATGCAGCGCCACAACAATTTGACACATGTCTCTGGTGGTGCTGGTGGTGCTGATGGGGCTGCTGCTACGTTTGCTCCTTGAAGCGATCAGGGGCGCTGTCACAATGTCTGGCAGTCCATTTGTGGCATGTCGCTGCCATTTATATATCTGTGTGTGTTTGTGTGGAGCTGGAGATTTACATGATTTCGTAAATATATCGCCAGCACTTTGCAGTTGCCCCAACCCCGCCCACCCCTGCTGCCCCCGCGCATTTATGCAGTGTGTTTTATTTCAAATTCACACGAATGGCGCACGCGAGATTGCCTGGTTTTGGATTTGGATTCCTCTTCTTTTTTCCTTTTTTTGGTTTTTGTATACAGTAACGCGTAGAGCAAGAGGAAAAAAACCATGGGGAGTATATCTCGTAAATTAACGGCGTTCCTCTGCCCAGCCATTGTTGCCGCAGCCATAAAATAAAGTTTCGAGAAGCGTATAAAATTTATAGCGCCCGCTACCCAAGAAAATCTGACAGCGAACACCTTACGTCTTGTGATTGACAGGACCGCAGGGGCGTTTGTGTTCCCAATGCTGATGCTGATGCTGCTGCTGCTGCTGCTGCTGCTGCTGTTGCTGCTGCTACTGCTGGCCTAATGCAATTCGCATTTCAATGCAATTTCACAGGCAATTGCAAGCAACTGCACAATGGGCCTTAAGCAGCTCACAGCCTACAGCTCACTGAATTCCCGCTGGATTGGACCCATGCCCTGGACTGGATTTTGCCAGTCGTGCACCCTCATGCACGATTAGGCCCATGTGAGAAAAACAAATTGTAAACAGTTACAGTTAGATCTAATGCTGTTCAGTTATTTAAGGTGCTTACATGGGTTGCTCTTTTTTTGTTGTTGTTGTTTTTTGTTCTTTAGGCCAAACAACAATTGTGCAACAATTTGTCTTGGTGGTGAGCTTAGCCTGGCCGCTGGCTAAGAGATATTTCTGTGAGCGCATTCTCGTTCCGCTCTCAAGTACTTTGCTCTAACCTGGTGGTCCTTCAACCCCTTTTCCTCTTTTTGGTACATTTAACCCCCTCGACAACCCTCTCGCAGCCCCTGGCCCACACTCCGCACTTAGCATAACAATGGCGTTGCGACTTCTTCAGTTCGGGGTTTATGGAAATTAGCCGTAGACAGCCTCCAGCTGGTTGGGCTGGCCCCGGCCTGGCTGCCGTCGATATGTTGGTTCGCTCCGAGCTGAGCATCGTCTGCAAATTAATTCATTTATATGCAGAAAATTCAACGTTTTGTTGTTGCGGACAATGTTACAATGTTATCAATTTTGGCCCAGCGGCTACTGTGGCTCAAGCCGGGGCTTAAAGGTGTGCGGCCCGAAGATATACGCACAAACGTTGCTTTCCAGCAGCTGTTGGGTGGGTGCGAATGGTGATAGAGTTAATTGATTGTGGGCGGCGGTTGGTTGGGTAACTGAATGCGACGTGAACCGAAGGATTGCCCGGATCCTGATTGTTAGCATATGACAAAGGCAAGAGCTGATTATAGACCTTCAAAGTGCGTAGTTTATTTCGTATACTTTGAAGGATTATGTAAGCAAACTCTAACACAAACAGCCAAGTGTATAATTAATTAATCTCGTTCACGAAGTCAAAAGAGAATATTCGGTTTGAGCAATATCCGTCTTCCTGTCCGTCCGTCTTTCGGTATTAACACAAAATGAAATTGAAATTATTGAAACTTCGAATATATATTTAAAACTCCCATAACTTTGTGAAATCTGGACTGATTTTCACATTTGATGCTAATTTGGTTATGATTTTTCATTTAGACCGATTCTAAATTTAAAATAAATGAATTTTTTAAAATAATTATTTTTTGATTTTTTTTTTAAAAAAAAAATTTTTTCAAAATTTGGAATTGCCAGTTTATAGTTATAATCGAGTGCGGGTGTCACATAAAGTATAAGAAACGTCAATAAAGCTGATTCTGAGGGGGTCAAATTTTTGGTTAAAAATCATGTCAAAATTGACAAAAATTTTTACAAATAAAGTTCTTGGATCCATAGCTCCCATACTTAAAACATCCATAACTTTGACAAAACTGGACCGATTTTCATGTTTGATAGCATTTTGATCATGGTTTTTCATCTAGACTAAATATCCCCTGGCAATTAATTCAATTCACAAAATAGGTTTTTTTTAATTTCTGTTATAAAAAAGTCATGTACACCTTAATAACTTTCAGTTAAGGAGGAAGAACTCACGGATGTCACGCCTATTTCCCGCTTACCAAACCATCACAAATGTAACCCAAAACAAATAATTATTCAACTTAAAATTTGGGTTGGTCACCGTTTAAAGTATTTCCGCATTGTTATAGGACAGACCGGAATAAGTGTAAGAAATACTAATTTCCATGCAATTTCAAGTGCATATTCAAATTACACACACTAACACACACACACTTGATATACTTAATAGCCAAAAAAAAAAAAGAAAAAAAATTGAATGGGTAGCAGCGGACCCCGTTAATGAAATATGACACGTATTTCCCCTGCGCCGCTGACCCAACTTGAAAGTGTGTATGTGGATGTTGTACTCAAACATGGATGAGACTGCCCAAGCCCAAGGCTCAGTGCCTATCCCTGTAGCCAGCCCGTGCCCGTCGTCAGTCCGATGTCAGTGTAATAAATATGAGACTCATTAAGAAAACCATAAATAAATGCAGCGTCAGTGCATGACCAACAATTAAGAGCGAGAAGAGAAGCTGTCCCAAGATCCAGCCAAGTCGCGCTGAGCCGACGAACAACGGAGGCAAACAATGCAATGCAGGAGCCCGGCCAGAGAGCCACGCAGATCGTGCTAGATATCGATGTGCAGCTCAAGCTCGTGTAACATGAGCAAATACTACGGCATAGCTCGATGATGTCTAGAAACTGTCGCCCGGCCGTCTGGCATGGTTTCTTTTTTTTTTTTTTTTTTTTGGTCTTTGGTCTTTGGGGTCGCTCGTCCACTTGAGGCCAACAGGCGACAAATTTTATTTGGTGAGCAGCCCAAAAATAGCATGACACTTGAATTTGGATTGGTTTTCCGTCTGGGACAGGTTTTATGGTTACGCGTTCATTGTATAATTTACTGTATGCAGATGTTGCTCGTGTTACGCAGCAGCAGCAGCAACAGCAGCAGCAGCAACGAAGGACAGCACGGGAATGCCGCTTGTCCCGAAATTCTATTGAATTTCAAGAGAAATGGAAGGGGTCCCTTGGCTGGTTGGAGAAGTCCAAGTCGCTGCACCATGTGAACTTTTGCACCTGTGCAACAGATACAAATACATGCCCACATAGTCTATTACAAATGTGACCCCGGGCTTGTTATGGATAAAAAACAATCAGGCACAAAAAAAACATTTCCAACTCCCAATGCTGTATATGCATATATATATTCCTAGCTGAACTGATACGAACCTTTGATTTCCTGGCAGCCACTTTTTGATTTAACTTTAAGCCAGAACACACAGGAGGGAGCCCCATTTACGGTGGCTTTTTGCTCGCCAATCGATTGAACAATTTTTCGCATTGTCGCGCGCTCTGCCCAAGCAACCGGAGGCTACTTGGCCGCGCCCTCCGATGTGTCCGATCTGTGCCCCCGGCGTGCATATGAAATGATGTGCCACAGTGTCCAACACACAGAGGGAAAACGCATCCCCTGTCCGGTTGGGCAATATTTACAATCATAATATTATTCGCGCATATGGACTTGAGGTCGTAATCCATAATTGGTTTGCCTCTTGTGCAGTAAGTGTGCATTGTTCCGGGAATTGCCTGCTGCTCTTTATTGAAATCGCCCTGTTTAATTGCCAATTATTGGTTTGCTGCTCTATCTTCCACACTTAAAGTCAAACAATTTGACAATTAATATTCTCCACTAATTTTCAAGGAGTGTTTTAGATGGGTAAATAAAGAGCTCATCCTACAAATCCCCAACATGTTAATTAACATTTTTTTTGTTCTGCTCTCTAATCACACTTAGTCTCAGTTCATTTGATTGATCAACAGCAAAAACCACAGCAGTAAATCATTTGCCCTAATGCCTTTCAAATTAGCCCCCATCATTTATCAGATCAGAGGCAAGTCAGATCGCGCATAGCCCATTGCATCCGGAATGGCATATGAATCATTCCGCCTAATGAATGTGTCTGTCACTCGCTGTCAACACGTTGCTTAGTGGAAGCCCCCTCCGATCACATGATCCCGCAGGGCACAGATGACGCCTCGCGACTCCCAAAATATGAAATGGAGCTGGGTGGGAGCTGCCGGAGATGTGCGCTATATTTAATACCCAGTGACATTAATGTCAGGCACAGTTAGTCGTGAGGAGCGCCCATGGATAAGAGGAAAATGCTAACCAAACAGTGAAAACCAAAAACAATCAAAAAACGATAAACGAGGCGCGCAGAACGCGCTACCAGAAATAATTTGACATGGCCCTGCCGAGCAGGCAGAAGATACTTTGCTGGAAGATGATTTTGTTATTGCAGCTTTGGATTTTGATTCATTTTTCCGCTGCTCTTTTTTGGCTCTAGTTAATTATTTGTTATTTGTTCTTTTTTTTTTTGTTTTTTTTTTGATTGGTACGTGTGTGAACCGCTGAACTATAAAATCTTTTGGCCATGGCCTTTTGTCTGGGCTTTGTTGGAAACTCGTAAACAAACAATTACACAACAAAGCGGCAGCAAATGGGCCAGAGATACAGCTAGAGACACCTACCAACATAATAGAGCGGACAATAGACACCGAAACTCAAGCACGGTGGCATCCCCCTGACATCAATGTCATCATCATCATCATCATCATCGTCAACGTTGCTGCGCCTGCAGACAACTCAATATACACTTTCCTTCAGTTCAGTTACAATTACAATTGCAATTGCAATTCCGTCCGCGTTCGCGTTTGCGAATTTGCCGCCGCTGCGCTTGGATTGATCTTCCGCTGGCGCGCTTTGTAGCTGCAGTTTGGGCTAGGGGACGCTGCCCGGATCGGGCTGTGTATATATACATATATACATATATATATATACTATTGCCGTTGGTGTTAATTTATAAAAAACAGCGCCCCCAGCTCGCATTTTTGCACCGTTGACGTTTTTTTCGCAGTCGGCGCGTGGTATAAAAACCAAATCAGATAAAAGATATACTACGTGTTTATATTGAGAATAGCACAAACGTTAGCAATGTGGCACAGTGGTATTGATTTTTAATATAATGCTCATAAGACATTAGCGATTTATGGAATTCAAAAATTTATACAATATTTAAGCAGTCAAAAGTGTTTTTCTTAGCCAAAGGATATTTCAGCTAGTTATATTAATAATCATAATACAATTTTTAAGATTTGACAAAAAGGATGTGAATTCAAATCCGAGATGAGAATTTCCCTGATTTTTAAAAAGTGAGCATGATATTTTCTGGAAAAAAAAAATAATAATAATTCAACAAATAATTCTAATAATAATAAAAATAATGATAATGTTTTTTTGGATACATTTCATTTTCAGAAGAAAAAACCAACTCTTTAAATTGATGAATAATTACATTTCATTTAATATTTAAATTCATTGATATTTCACCGTTTTCAACAGCGTATTAAAAGCTGTTAAATATCAGCGACCCTCAATTTCGATCCACCCGTTGCTGCAGCTGCACCCACTGTGCCCAGATCTGCCTAGCACAGCCAAGTGGCTGAGCAGCAGCAGGCTCCACGGTGGCAGCCACATAAACGGCTCGGCGGCGTCTGCGTCGTCGGCAGAGATCAAAGCGTGCGGCCCGGCCGAGGCGGCCTGCAAAACGGTTAAATCTTTTGAAATGTGCGCACTTTTTGACACCCAATTTGTTTAGAAGTATACGCCCCACCAGTCCAACAGCGTATCTAGCGGCGGGGCACGGCACGGCACGGCACGGAACGGCACGGCAGTGATCATGCTCAGTAGTAGTTCATAAAAATGAGACGTGGCAAGGTGAGAGTACTTCATTCGGGCCACTTTTTCTGCGAATTTCATTAATAAAAATGTCGAAAGTGTTGGGCGGCAAGTGTGCAGCAGCAGCCGCCCCCTGGACACCGACGTAAAAATCCACACACACCCTAACACACACACACAAACACACACACGCACACAGGTAGCACAATCAAACGAATTTTCATTTGGGCTTTTTGTTTTTAATAAAAATTCAAAAGATTTACAGCCCACAAGTAATTCCACTTAAATTGCTGTAATTGTTGAGGCGACGGGGAGAGGGATGGAACCGAGCGTACTGATTAGAGTTAGGGGGTGTAAAGGGCTCGGGCCGTAGAACTCGTCATTTCATTCATAAAATGCTTAATTAAGATTTTTTCCGAGTAAAAATCCAAGTGGGGATATGGGATGTGGCATATATGTATGTATGGTATGTAAGTGTTCGTAATAATAAGTTTATTGATTTGGGAAATGCCATAGCCGGATGTTTACGTCTCGGCTACTGGATGCTGCGGCAGGCAAACGTAAGCAACGTGTGAAACGTGCAGGGATTAAATGCAGGGTTACATACACGGATCCGTTACCATTCCCCAATCCCAGCCGGCAAGTTGCTAAGTTGGTAAGTCAATCCGCGCTTAGCAAGTTGGCCAAAGGAAAAAAAAATAGCTGCGGAATTTCCATGTGCATTTCCAATTCTCCTTACGGCCAAAGTCAAAACATGCGGTTTGTGTGTCCGCGCATTAAGTTGGGAAAAAGACACGACGCAGAGGCTGGATTTATTTGTACAAAATGACTTCGCAAATGAGATTCCATGCTGACCACCGAATGTGTCAATATTATCATGGGCCGGGCCCTATGCAAACACCACCACCACCACCACCACCACCACCACCAGCACAGACCCACACAGCGCTCACACGGCGCGCAATCTGCTGCTCGGCTTGCCACTCGGGCTACCTGCTGTGCGAGGTGTGCATGGTTCTGTTAATGTCCAACACCTTCGCACTTGAATCAACGCAACGTGACCTCTGGCCCCGAGCCTGGATTTTGTCTCAGCGACAGAGTTATGAATGGATGCGCTGAGGCTACGCCAAGTGCGCTGTACATGCACCGATAATCGATGTGATTAGGCCGTGTCGCTAACTGTAACCCCCAGTCGAGCAATCAATAATTTAATTCCGAAAAAAAATCGGTGACGTATTTAGACAGCCACTGACAGCGAAGCAGGCTCAAGAGAAACAAGAAATTATGACTGTTTGGAACTAGTCGTACCTCAGATACCCTATCATAATTTATAATGGGTGATAGTTGGCAAAAAAATACGTTTCAAAACTATTTAAATTTGTAATTAATTGACTAACAAAATCCTTGAATAATAAAGTTAAACGTAAGCTACGCACATCAAACACCACCCTACGAAACGCCAAAAATCAATATTTCCAAAGGTCATAGGTTAAAAGTCACTGCCTAAAGGTTACAGCCCAAAATAATGTTTTTGGCCATGTTATATGTGAACAGAGGCAGAGATTTTCTGTTTTCAAATAAGAGGTGTCTACTATAACAAGTCAATAAGACTACAAGAATTACCGCATAGTTAATGTGCCTCACTGTAAGTTAGAGCAAAAGATACGTATTAAAAACGGCTGCATGACGGGGCACAAACTGTGGCTGCCCCAGGGCGATAGAGAAGGAAATGAGCTGCACTTAAATGCATGCGAGAAAACCACTCGATGCCAACAAGTGGATAAGAAGCCACCAACACGACACAAACGATGCCCAAACGAACTATCAATGTCAGTGAATTGGCAAAAAATTTAAACTCAATTTGTATGCAGGCCAGAGTCCGGACCGAGGAAACCCTTTACTTGACACACCTCAACAACGGCTGCGGCTCAAGTGGCATCCACACACATCGATACCGTCTGCCGTTGCATTAATGCGTGATGAACACCCAGTTGGCCAGTCCAGTAAGACCAGCGGTGCTCCAGCCAGGGGCTAAGCCGCTGAAGCATCAGCGTATCATCAGTGCACAACAAATCTTAATGATCGTTAAAGCTGAGCGAGGCGTTGATGACGCGACCATGGCCATGATCGGGCACTTTTTGAATACCCAAATGCCCAACGAAATGGTGCTGAGCCCATTCATTGATTCATTCAGTTCATGCAATGCCCCGAAATGAAGTACTCGAAATGCTTTATAAAAGGATTTTGGCCTGCATTGCACTTACACATATTTCGTTAATTTTTATATTTAATGTGTATTATCATGTACCATCGTACCATCGTATATATATACTTTATATGCCTTTCTCTTAAACTTAAATACATTACAAAGCGCTAGCAAATGAGTTTGGGAACGTATTAGAATTTGTTGCCAACAAATTTAAGAATGCGCCACTCAATTAATATAATACAATACAAAGTGCATCATTTATAAACATAATACATACATATATAAAATATAAGATAATTTGTTAGATAATAAGTATTGATAACATATGGATGCGTGTCTGTGTATATGTAAGCGCCGCTTAACTGTGTGCTAAATACTTTTTGATACATGCAACTGAGTTAGCAATAATTGCTATAAGTTTTACAACTTTCCCGCTTCTAGCCAATTGTTTTTTTGGAAGTTAAATTGCAATTTTAAAGCCACAAATGCGTCTTAATTAGGGTTAGGGCCTGCATGCGGCAACACGTGTCTTTTCACAACAATTTACTAGTTTTTATTTAAATTTGTGGATGTTTCTAGTTTGATTCATTCCAATGCTTAGTTCTTGAACTGAAACACCAGTATCAAAATGATGGCCAATAGCACAGCGCTCAAAATTGCAATCAGTATCAGCTTCTTCTTACGCACTTTGTTCTGCAAGAAAATTTAATTAAATTAGAGAAATTTTTAAACGTATACAGACAGCTGTTTACCCTGTAAGAACTGGCCTTGCGCAAATTATCAGTGCCCTGTGAGACGAAAATGCTTGTTTGCTCCACCTGCGACTCAATTGAGTCGACAGTTACACCTTGTTCGTAGACCATAGCACCCAGATTCTTGTAGATTTCATTGACCCCCACTATGTTGCTTTCCAGTTCGCGTATGGCACGCTCCTGTTCCTCAAGTGCTTGCAAATCCACTTCCTCTTGCATTTGCGATTGTAATTGCTGCTGTTGCTGCTGATTTGATTTACGATTGAAAAAATTGTCCTCAAAGAAGGAACCATTGTCGTTGCTACTGCCATTGGAGCTGGCTCGCGTCGAACCGGGCGGATGTGCAATGCTGTAGTTATGGGCGCGCGCCTGATGCAATGCGCTTCTCTCAATATCAGCCGTTTTACGTTGAATAGCCTACAAAGCATACATAATTATAACTAATTGCGTTGTTATTCTTATCGCAGCAATAAAAGATTAAACATACCTGAAATGCAGTCAATGCCGCTGTAAACTCATCCACCAGACGGTCGCGCTGTATCTTCAGATGGCGCTCCTTGCACTTGTCGACCTCCTTCAACTGATTGTTAGTATCGGTCACCAGTTGCTTGGTATAGGTCATTAGCTGATGACTGTGTATAGGGAACATATTTCAGTTATTATATACAAATGTACGTCTGATATCGAAATCAAAGCTAACAAGCTCACTTACAGTTTCTTTTTCAATTCTGGCGAATCCTGCGGTGTGTTCAGCTGATTAACCATTCGCTGCATAGTGGACACTGCGCAACAATAGTAATGAGGGCACGGCGATTAGTCATAGTTAAAAAATAAACACGCCCCAAAGTAGTACTCACCATTTTGTTGGACTTTTTGTATGCTTGTCGCGATTATTTGTGCCAATCGCTGAAAGTCAATCTCACTGAGGCTACCACCCCCACCCGATCCTCCCCCACCAGCGCCACCTCCACTGAGGCCATTCTCCATATGCTGCAAATCCATGCTTTCGTAGGCAGACACCTTGTCGATGTTATTTTTAATGCGCCAGGAATCAGTCGTTGCTGTTGTTACGCTGCAAATTTCCAATAGCAATTTTATTGGCAATTAAACAAACTGTGCACCACTTTTAATACTTATATCATATGCGTTTCAGCCAAATACACCTGTATGTTAACGCGTATGTGTGTGTTGTTTTCTGTTTTTACTTGTCGTAGGGCACTTAAGTAGTCTTTGTTTTATTTTTCGCTAATGTGTCATCACACCTCTTACCTTGCTTGCCCTTGTAAACTCGTGCAGCGATCTTTAGAAACAGAACTTTATCCAGCACATATTAATCAAAAAGATAATTTGCACATACAATGATTTCCATAAAATAATAGCGAACAAATTTTGCAAGAAATCCGAGAGTTTATAGTGATGGCAGAAAATTTCGATATACAAATCCAATCGATATTATTACAGTTGTAACTTCTGCTAAAGTGTGACCGTGAAAATAACATGCAGGGTTGTTAAGATTGTATCGCTATATTCATGTCTTTTCAGCATCGTTGATCAGTGTTAGATAACGTAAAAAGTTAACAGATAACATTTAAATCTTAAAAGGAATAAAATTGACTCAAAACAGGCATACCCGTCTATATAATGCGTGCAATACAATTTCGGCAGTCATGTAGTCTCTCAATAATTCGCTGCATTAAACCACAACAAAACCAGTCAATATAGTCAAGATATTCAAATATACCCTATAAAACACCGTAACATTTTTTATTAACAATGCATTCAAAAAATGCGTGAATTGTCGGCTATAAAATTCCCATCAGCATATGTTGTCATTTTTGAAAGTTCGCTGCTCCCTAACCCTAACTTAAATCAGTCAATCGCAGAATGTTAACAATCTAATAAAGCGCAATAAAAACAAGTAAAAACAGGTATGATAAATATTATATTACAAAATACATATACATACATATATCTATAAAAAAAAAGTACAAAATTTGTACGATTTTAAACAGCTAATATTATTTGTATTGAACCTGTTTTCCAGGGAGTCGCCTCACTGCTATGGGGGCTTAAACTTACGGAAGCCATTGCTGCGCTGTCAAAAATATAAAATGCATAATAAGAGTAGTCTAAACAAATCCAAGAAATACAAATTTAAAAATCATTAAGAACATTTCACTCGAAAACAGTCTGCGCGCTTTTGCTCGGGCGTTAGCTGTGAAACCGGTGCAGCTGCGTCAAACGATTTCAAAAGCTGTTTAGATTATCTCAGACACATCTAAATCAAACTTATACATATTCATAACTCATGTCTGGTCTGTAGTATGCAAGTTTTTGAAAGCGTTGCATTTACCGTACCGTAATGAGACCGGTATTTGAGCCCAGATCGAGTTTTAATTTACAGTTCGTCTTCCCCATTAATATAATTTTAGACTTCTAAACCTATATAAATAAGCACGTATTTCATGCGACGGTGTTTAATCAGTTCCCGAGCGCCACCGGAGTAGTCGTGCGGCCCGTCGTCGAAAGTTGTTCCATAAAATTAATCAAAATTCGGTTGCCGCTGCGACGATGCGTGCTTTTTGGTTAACGCTCTCGATCCAAGTTGCTTTGTGCTATTGTCAGTACATTTATGGGCCAGGTGCGTGACATTTAACGGTGTGCCACATATATTATTAATATATAGGCAATGAGAGTGAAAGATCGACAAAAGAATTTCAACACAAAACAAACGAAATACAAACAAATATATTCGCCTAATCGAGTGATAATCAAAATCGATGTGCAAATGTGAAAATTTGTTGAAATTATTAAAAACAAATTAGAACTTTCGCTCTACTTTGTTCTCGCTTCTTTTTGTGCCCGTTTTTTCTGCAGATCCAATTTGGAACATCCGATCCACAAATGAACTTAAAAGCAAAGACTTTTGGTTTCATGATGCCCAGCGAACGCTCTACGATAAGCTCACCACGCTGCCAAATCAGTACATGGCCAAGAACGTAATCTTCTTCCTGGGCGATGGCATGTCCGTGCCGACTGTGACAGCGGGTCGCATCTATGATGGCCAGCTGAAGGGCATTATTGGCGAACGCAATCGTCTGGAATTTGAGAAATTTGACTACGTCGGTTTGTCAAAAGTAAGGGCTAATGCACAGAGAAATTACCACCGGTTATTCAATCAATTTATATTCTTATCAGACCTACTGCGTCAACAAACAAGTTTCCGACTCGGCCTGCACAGCTTCCGCCTACTTGTCCGGCGTAAAGGCCAATTATGAGACAATTGGTGTTTCGGCCGATGTGCAGCTCAATGACTGTGCGGCCGCAAAGCTACCTCAGAATCGCCTCTCCTCCATTGCAGCCTGGGCGCTACGCGGACGCAAATCGGCCGGCCTGGTGACAACAACTCGAGTCACCCACGCAAGTCCAGCTGGCGTTTATGCACATACGTCAAATCGGAACTTTGAAAGCGATTACGATGTTCACGATCTGGGACAGAACCCAAGCAACTGTCCAGACATCGCGCAGCAGCTGTTGGACGAAGTGGGACAAGGCCTGAGGGTTGTGCTCGGTGGCGGTACCAAGAAGTTTCTGCCCAACACAATGAAGGATGTGTACGGCAACAGTGGCGAGCGTTTGGATGGACGGAATCTGATCGATGAGTGGCAACTGAGCAAAACTGGCAATGCCCGTGTGGTATTCAATCGCACGGATTTGCTGAGCATTGATCCTCACAGTACGGATTATTTGTTGGGTTTGTTCAACGCCTCGCACGTGGCATATAATTTGGATGACAGCATAGATAGTCCGACGCTCGAGGAGATGACTGAAGCTGCGATTGGAGTGCTCTCAGAAGATCCAGCTGGCTACTTTTTATTCGTCGAAGGCGGACGCATCGATCACGCCCACCACGAGACCAAAGCCAAAAAGGCCGTCGACGAAACAGTGCAATTCTCAAACGCTGTTAGAAAAGCGCGCAAGTTGACCAATCCATGGGAAACTCTGATCGTAGTCAGCGCCGATCACGGACACACTATGACCATTAACGGGTATCCGGACATTAACACCAGCATAACCGGCCTTAACCCAGAGTTCAGCGATATTGACAACTTACCCTACGCAACATTATCTTATGCCAACGGCCCGGACTACCAAAAATTCTTTAAAACGGTTAATGACACCGTTGAACGTGTTGATCTCCGTACGCTGAACATTGGTGACAGGGATGCGATATATCCACATAGCGTTCCCATGTCTGAAGAAACTCACGGGGGTGGTGACGTTGCAGTATATGCGAATGGTATGTAATATGGCATGCAAAACACTATTTCATTTTATTAATTTTTATTGCTATATGCAGGTCCTTGGTCACACTTGTTTAGCGGCGTTTACGAACAGAGCACATTACCCCATTTAATGGGTTTTGCTGCATGTATAGGACCAGGAATAACGTATTGCGATCTCCGGCCCAAGAAGACTTACAAACCATAAAGCGAACATTTAGTGTATTAATACCAAATATTTACAAAAAAAAATAAAATTAAAATTATTCACCATTACCATTATTTTAAATTTCCGTTAGACGCTTCTACATAGACGGTCTGACGTTTTAATACTAAAAATCATGTTACTATAGTGTTGTATAAAAATTGATGCTAAATATGGCGTTCTTGAACATTACTTAAATTTGTATAGCACGGTCACTCTGAACATCTCCGCCATTTTTAGCTGTAGCTGCAGAAAATTTTTCGCAACAATAGTCGAAAAAACTGTGTTGTTTATAATGTAAATATAATATATGTGAATATCGCATATTCGTAAAAACAAAATAAATAGTTACTTGTCAAATACGGTCTTTACTTGCATTTGTACGTACGCCGCACGCCGGTGGCTGCTTGTTTGACTGTACGAGCGGCTTGTGATTGTGTGCGTGTGTGTGTAAGAGTAGGAAAAGTGTGCACGGCACCGCTAAATAAGTCGGTCGCGTGCGTTTAAATCAGTTTTTGTCCAGTTAACACTCACGCAACCATGGCAGATGGCGTGGTGCTGGATTTGTATGCCGAGGACTTGGACAAAGATTTTGCCGGGCAAGCTCAGGTAAGTTACCACTACCACGCTTTGCATATGCATATATACATATGTGTGTGTGTGTATGTGCGTGTGTGTACAAGCATTAATATGTACATGTGTATGAAAAATGTGGATTAAATAACATTGTTGATATTTTCCCAAATATCGATATAATTATTTATGCATGTTTATCGAAAATATTTTAACACTCTCGTTTTCTGCATTAAGGATGAATTTGGTGGCGACGGCGTGGATTTATACGATGATATCGGCGGCCCTACCGAGCCAGCAGCTGCAGGCGGCGGCGGCGGTGGTGGCACCCCTACGGGCGATAGTGCTTCCGGTCCCGGATCCATCGATGGCTCGTCCAGCGTCGGTCCCAATGGAGTTTACCATCAGGGCAGTGGTAGCCAAACTCCAACGATGAACCGCCGCTATCAATTGTATGTAGGCAACTTGACCTGGTGGACAACCGACCAGGATATCTCCAACGCCTTGCGCGATATTGGTGTAAACGATCTCCAGGAAGTGAAATTTTTTGAAAATCGCGCAAACGGTCAATCGAAAGGCTTTAGTGTAATATCGCTCGGCTCGGAGCCCAGCCTACGCACTGTGCTCGATCAGTTGCCCAAAAAGGAAATGCACGGCCAGACCGTGGTAGTCACCTATCCGAGCAAGCAGGCACTCACGCAATTCGAGAGCCTGCAAAAGACGCGTCCAGTGCCGCCGCCGCAGCAAAATGGGCCACCACGTGGTCCCGCACCACCCAATATGGGTGGACCAATGCCGCCGCATCCGGGAGTGCCGCAAGGTGTGCCGCCCGGCCATGCCCCACGCATGAATCCCAACATGCCACCGGGCCAGTACCGACCTCATATGTCGCAAGTGCAGCAGGTGGGACCAAACTCTGGACCTCCACGCATGCAGGTGAGTTTTCGCCATTTAAATTGGTTTTCCCCACCCATTTTGCTTTTTGACCTTAAGTCGTAGCTTGGTTTTCAATTGCCAGTTAGCAAAAGTGACTATAACCAAAAGTTCTTGAGTTTGTTTGGGATTGTTTGGCTCGTCAGCCCGTATTAACAACGCCATTTACATTTATTTTTACGTTTTACTCATTAAAATTGTTCTGAATGCAAAATTTTATATCGCACAAGTCGAATATTTGGTCGCGTATTTATTTCATTAATGATTGGTAAACTTAATATAACATAGATAAGTGAAATTGAAAAGTAATAATTGAAATCATGTCATGTTCTTTAAAAAAAAATATACAAGAAAGTAACATAATCGTTATTCCCATGCAGAACCTATAAAATAGAATTTATTGAAATGTTATTTAAAAACAAAAATTGTTTATAAAGAGACGACAATTATTGATATTTCAATTCATTGTCCGAATTAACCCCTAAGGATTTTTTTTTTGTGAATAATCAACATTTTTAATTTTGTTTATATTTGATAACTTAAGAGTAACTAGACAAGCAAAGATTCGACTGTAAGGTTATTGTTGTTGTTTATGATTTTAAGTAAAATACATGTTTTGGTTTAAATAAAATAATTTCAGAGCAATTTTTATAGAATTCTTTGAGTTAAGACACTTTATATCTGTACCAATCCTTTATGCATAAGCCTCTACATTACCATTAGTTTTACATGTAATTTAGTTCAAGCCTTAAAATTTAAAATTGTTGAGACAATTTAGTACGAAGAACTTTGCGTAAATCTAATGGTAGCTATATTAAGGCAAAATTTTTGATTTTGTAAATGTGCTGCATTTGTTGCGATCTATTTGTATTTAATATGTATGTAATATCTATATAAAATAATAATATAAAAATGTTTATGTATTACGCTTTATATTTATATTCCATTCCATGTGTTTTATGACAACGCTTACGCACACTTCTACCCACTACAACAACAACCACTACATCTACAATAATAAAATACGTAAATTATTAGCCGCCAATGCATCCACAAGGCGGCCCAATGGGCAAGGTCAATGGCCAGGTCAACGTCCCGGTGGGCCCCGACCGGGTCCACCAAATGGACCACTACAACGACCACCAATGGTAACAAATTCCTAACAAACAAAAAAAAAATGCAAAACATGCCAAAGAAATCCTATATATTATAATATTTAAAAATATCTAATTATAATATAGTAGACAAACAAAACCGAACTAACCCAAATTAAGTTAACTTTGTAAAAGACATTAGAAGGTCTCATTAATTGTATTCAGAACATTTCAATAACTGCACATGTTTGTAACTGCAACAGCCACAATACATATAGACACATACACAAATCTCATGCACATCCACGACGAGGCTGCCACACACCTGCAACTGGCCTAGTTGAATATGTAACCCTTCGAAATAATTTAGGACGGTCTCTAAACTCTGTGTTTTGTGCTTTGTTTTTGCAGTTCCAAGGTCCAATGGGCATGCCAGTACGTGGTCCTGGACCGGGTCCGGACTGGCGCCGTCCGCCTATGCACGGTGGCTTTCCGCCGCAAGGGCCCCCGCAAGGTCCACCACATATGCAGGGTCCGCCACGTCCGCAAATGGGTCCTGGTCCACCACCTGGTTCAGGTGGACCACATGGCGCTCCCGCTCCGCACGTGAATCCAGCATTCTTCAATCAACCAGGCGGCCCACCGCCACATCCAGGCATGGGTGGGCCACCACATGGTCAGCCGGGACCACAGCCGGGCATGAACATGCCCCCTCAGCACGGACCGCCGCCACATTTTGCACAGCAGGGCGGACCACGTAATCCTTGGCCAGGACCTCCACAAGGCAAACCACCAGGAGCGTTCCCAGATCCACAAATGGGCCCACAGCTAACGGAGGTTGAGTTCGAGGAAGTCATGAGCAGGAATCGCACGGTCAGCAGCTCGGCAATTGCCAGGTAAGACAAAACCCGTCTTTTAAACAAGGGTGTTCTATAATATTATTCCCACGACCACAGGGCTGTTTCGGATGCGGCGGCTGGCGAGTATTCGAGCGCGATCGAGACTCTCGTTACTGCTATTTCCCTCATTAAGCAATCCAAAGTGGCCCACGATGAGCGTTGTAAGATTTTAATTAGCTCACTGCAGGACACATTGCACGGCATTGAGGCCAAGAGCTACAATCGTCGCGAACGCTCGCGTTCACGAGATCGCTCCCATCGCAGCCGACAACGTCGTGAGCGATCGACTTCACGCTATCGAGAACGTTCTCGTGAGAGAGAGCGTGATCGTGATCGAGAGCGTGAGCGTGATGGAGGGTAAGTTTGCATTTATTAGATTTTACAATGGATTTAATAATTGTCATTAATCAACAACATTTGTGTACTCCAAGCAGCTATCGGGAGCGTTCACGCAGTCGTGA
Source organism: Drosophila nigromelanica (assembly GCA_004149465.1). Lineage (NCBI taxonomy): Eukaryota > Metazoa > Arthropoda > Insecta > Diptera > Drosophilidae > Drosophila > Drosophila nigromelanica. Next base: position 57,083 of record SCDS01000746.1, read on the forward strand.
ACGCGAGCGTCAAGCTCAGGACCACTACAGGGATGACAGGTAGTTGCATTAGTTTCCAATTTCATAACTTTAACTAACAATTACTCTATGCAATCTATGATATAGCAGCAGCCGGTCCGCACGTCCACGTAAATCACCAGAGCCAGTTGTTGCAGAGGCCGCCGAGGCGCAGTCATCTAAACGATACTATGAGGAACGCGAACGGTATCGCTCATCGGATCGAGAGCGTCGTGACCGGGATCGGGACCGTGAGCGTGAACGCGAACGCGATCGGGACAGGCGTGAAGAACATCGATCTAGGCATTGACTGCTACACAAGCAAAAGCAAAACTAACAACAACAACAAATACACACCCAATCACACACACACATTCAACTCCTAGACACTCTTACCACGTAATAATAATTCAAAAAGCTGATATCCAGCGACAAGATTAACAAATTTTGATTTGTATCTAACATTACCAATACGTAGGATATGAATATGGCATAACATAGTTTCTCCTAGACGTACTAAAGTAAGCCGAAATGCTGACAAGCCTCTACAACTACAAAACGCAATTGAACGACGGACTGCCACGCCCACAAAAATCAACACTATTGGCAAAGTACTGCATCTGCACTCATCCCATTGAGATCGTCAACGCGGGACAAGACGCAGATGGACAGATAACAACAGACAGAATGAACTTCAATCAACATGAGCGTCGTCTTCACCGCAGAATTTCAATATTATTGTACTTTAATATTTCGGTTTATTTAATAAAACATATATATATGAAAACCAAAAAAAAAAATGTTAAAAAAAATACTTAAACTGTCTTGCGTTGTGTCTTCTTGTATCGTATAAAAATATATATATAGTTTACGAATTGATATATACATATATTTAAATTGTACAACTACAACGCATTTATTCTTAATAATATTGTTATACTAACACTTGCATATTTTTGCAAAATTGCAAAGCTTTGCCAAATGAGGCCAAGAATCGTAATAAGCGCAATTGTATTCAAAGATATTCTTTTTTTTGTAAATCTTAGTTCAAGCATTTATTTATTTATATACATTTAAGCGAGCTTACTGTGCGCGCGTGTGTGACCGATCATAGCTTTAAATGTTGACTGATCTTATCAAATGGATAAGTGTATAGAGCGTGAGACAATATAATAATCAATATTATGTAAATAAGTGATATGAATGAGTTTTGGAATGCCTGTGACTATAATTAGACTTAATATCTCTAGTTATAAACTAAATGAGATTGACTTTTTAAACGCGATTAAGCTTTTATGTAGTTGCTATACAACATTTTACCTTTTATTTTAATTTTTTAACCCTATTTTTATTTGTACAGTGTACACAAACATTTGTAAATGATATTCAATTTAAAACTTGCTACACTAATCCAAATTATATATGTGTAAATTTTAGTTTTCAACATAAAGTACCTGTAACTTTCATAGGTCTGATCTAACACGAAGTATTATGAGCCTAACTGCCGGCTACTACTTTTAAACGAACAAAATCTGTCTTGTACAATTTATAACTGTGATTTTGAGAGTAATATACGTAGTTAATGTAAATCATGCATAATACAGGTAATGTTATACATATGTATATGATTATCTAGTTTATAAGTACGCGTCATGTTTGTTTTGAACAAATATAACCAATATTAGGAAATCATATTTATGTCACCCATATTTAAGACAAATCGTCACTATTAAAATTTATTTTTTTTGATTATTGTTTACAATATATACGCACATTCGTATTCGACTGATTGCAATTTACTATCTAGAACAGCGTTTTTGACGCAAATCGCTAATAATAAAATATATATTAATAATTTTGTAAAAGGAGTTCGTAATTAGTCAAAATCAATTTGAAACAAATATTCATACATTAATTTTTTTCAAATATCCGTCGTTTTATTTGCTGATTTCATCCCCACTGGTCACAATTTTAATCTACATGGGATTTTAAAAAAATATTTCGCGGCGATAAATTTGAGTGGCCATATATTTTTCACCACAAAATACGCAGCCCAATCATCTGGAAGTTTCCCTCAATATGTCGTTAATCAACACTAAATTGCAATATACATCAAATCAGGTGAAACACAGAAACGAAAAGGTCGACGTAGTATACGACGTATAACCAGTCAATTTGATTACTAAGTCTGGAAAGTTTCAGTTCATATATATAACTCCTCCGTTCGATTATAAAGAAATAGAACAAAAGCTAGTCATCAAGTGGTAAACAAGGATACAGTATGGCGGATACAGCACAGTTTATCAACGAACGTTTCCAACGTTTTATGAGTGGTATCGGCGAGCGCTAGTGAGTATGCAAATAATCTTTAGGTCACGGCTGCAACACCTAATGCAATTGTCCGGTACAAAAGTCGGTGATGTACGATGTGTACATTGAAGTCACTTGCTTGCATTTAGCGGACAATGAGCATTGACCTTGCGCCTTGGGTAAGGCTGACGTGTTGTTTTGGAATTAATCCACATCAACAGTTGGTCGCACTTAATCAATAGTCCTTGAAAGCAATGAACACGTACACGTACGCACTGTTAAAATGTTTATTCCCTCCGCTTTCACAGTGAGCCCTATATTCGTAAGCACCTGTCCAAGGTGTACATGGTGCTGGCGAGCACAACTGCTGCTGCAGCATTGGGAGCTATGCTTCACATGCGTGGATTTCTTGATTTGGGTATGCTAGCGGCCATTGCTTCATTGGTCCTGGTCTTGGGTCTGCACTTTTATAGGGACGATGGCAAAAACTATTACACACGCCTGGGAATGCTATATGCCTTTGGATTTTGTTCGGGACAAACCTTGGGCCCCCTACTGGACTACATTGTCAGTATCAATCCAGCAATTATATTGACAGCTCTCACCGGAACCTGTGTGACATTTGGTTCGTTGTCGCTAGCCGCTCTCCTTGCCGAACAGGGAAAGTATTTGTACCTGGGCGGCATGCTGGTTAGCGTTATAAACTGTATGGCTTTGCTCAGTCTATTCAACATGATCTTTAAGTCGTATTTTGTCCAAATCGTAAGTAATGTAATGTAATCATAATAATGCTCTGGCTAACCGTATCCCGTTGTAGACTCAATTGTACGTTGGCGTCTTTGTCATGGCCGCCTTTATTGTGTACGACACCCAAAACATTGTAGAAAAGTGCCGCATGGGCAACCGCGACGTGGTCCAGCATGCCTTGGACCTTTTCTTTGACGTTTTGAGCATGTTCCGCCGTTTGTTAATTATCTTGACGCAGAAGGTTTGTATCCTGAAACGTAATTTATTTGTTATTAGTTAAGGGATTGCTAGTTATCTCGATTTGTGCTCAAATGTGTGCCCTATCTTACAGCTCAAGAGCTTCATGGTTTAAGTGTTCGCAAAACAGTTAAATTACCAAGCAAACAATGAATAACCGTGAAGCGACCACATATAGCAAATCATTTCTTTAGATAAGAACCTAATGAATCTTACGGTATATTACTGTTTTAAGCGTATACCCATTTTTCGTACATCCAAGGCAATAAGTATACTTTCACAAAAGTCTAGGATATAGTTTTATTAGTGTCCATAATTAACATTAACTCTTCTGATATAGGCTTAAAACCTATCTATTACTATTCTTTGTTGGAGGTATATTCATTTCCAGGTATACGAAAAATTAAATGAAAATCATATGCTCATGTTAAATTTGCTATTTGTGAAACTATATTTATATCCTTGGAAACAACCATTAACTTTTTGTAATATTTTATCTCCATTTCAGGAGGAGCAAAAACAGAACGATCGTCGCAGGAAGAAGCAATAAGGACAAAGTTCCTGTGACATATTTAAAATTATTTCATATAATTATGTTGGAAACTATTTTAAATTTAAAAAGGAAATGCCGTGTTAATATTTTGGCTTTATATTATATCAAAACGCATATATACAAGAAATGTACAAAAAATTATAATATTTGGTACATCTGAAAACCATGCAAATCCCGACCCAAATATCATATAATAAAATTCAATTCATTCATTCGAATATATAACATGTATTGCCATATTCTATTGTATAATACTTATTTGTATAGGTGCCGCTAAAGGTACTTTTATGTGCATGTACGTGTTTCTCACGGATTGATGTAATACCTGTTTCGGGTTTATATTTAATTATTTATTGTGTAGAGTATATACAAAAAAAAACCTGAAGATGATTCAATAAATGAATATTTCCCTTCACATAAACTTTGTCATTACAAAAAGGACTCCACACGTGAGATTGCTTGTGTCGATTGTATCGATTAACGGAGCCATTTAATCAACCCACAAACCAATTTAATTAGGTAAAGTGGTAACCAGCTCATAATGCTACTATTATTATTTACCATTTGAGTTTGTTCTGGCCAACGTGCAGCATGTCCCAGGCGCCAATAGAGCAGCCATTGCTGCTTCAATTTCAGCAGCTGTTTTTTTTATCAAAACTGGTGGGAGTACTGCCACAGGATTTGGCCAAGATGCGTCAGAAAAATGTGCTAGAAAAATCACGAAACGGCATGTTCTATATGCTCAGCGTCTTGATCATTTATGTGGTGCTCTATAATCTGCTGATTTATTCGTTTGGAGAAGAGGATCGCACACTAAAGGCAACACAGAGTAAGTAGGAAGGCATAAGGGGATATGTAGGACCCCAAACAAATAATGGCACCCTTCCTTACAGGCACTTTAACATTTGTTATTGGCATATTTTTGACATATATTGGCCTCATTATGATGGTCACGGATCAGCTCACGGCGCTCTTCAATCAAGGACAACTGGGAGAGCTCTACGAACGCATTTGCGCCGTGGACGAGCGTCTGTACCGAGAGCAGTGCCTGGTGGATAACAGCTATATAGCAAAACGTATTCGTATAATGCTCTTAATGACATTTATTTTTGAGCTTTTCATACTGCTGACCACGTACATTGAATTGGTGGATTATACGCAATGGTTATCGCTTCTGTGGATGGTCTCGGCAGTGCCAACATTTATCAATACTCTGGACAAGATTTGGTTTGCAGTTTCTTTATACGCGCTGAAGGAACGCTTTGAGGCCATTAATGCCACACTGGAGGATCTCGTCGACGAGCACGAAAAATTCCAGGCCTGGTTAACGGCAGGAGCTGATGCGGGAGATCGGACTGCAGGCAGCTGGGAGACACAGCCACCACAATACGACAGCAATTTGGAGTATTTGTATAAGGAGCTGGGTGGCATTGATGTTGGCTCGCTGAGAGGGTCAGGCAGCAAAAACAGCAATAAGGTGGCACCAAGTCAGTAATATAAATTATGTTAAAGCTCTTCATATTCAACACAATTTTGTTTCCTGAAATTAGTTGCCCATTCGTTGAACTCTTTTGGAGAGTCGATTACAACACCACGCAAGCCGCTCCAGGCCAATTCAAATCCAATGATGAACATGGCACACGAAAGCGAATTAAGCAATGCGACCAAGGTGGAGGAAAAGCTGAACAATCTATGCCAAGTGCACGACGAGATCTGCGAGATAGGCAAGGCAATGAATGGGCTATGGAGCTATCCGATTCTTTCGCTTATGGCTTATGGTTTCTTGATATTCACGGCTCAGCTGTATTTTTTGTACTGTGCCACACGCGCTCAATCGATACCCTCCTTGTTCCGTTCCGCCAAGAATCCTTTTATCACGGTTATCGTTCTGGTCTACACTTCCGGCAAATGCATTTATCTCATTTACTTAAGCTGGAAAACATCGCTAGCGTCTAAGCGGACTGGCATAAGTCTGCACAAGTGCGGCGTCGTGGCCGATGATAATTTGCTCTATGAGATTGTGAACCACTTGTCGCTGAAGCTTCTCAATCATTCTGTAGACTTCTCAGCCTGTGGCTTCTTCACGCTGGACATGGAAACGCTGTATGGCGTTAGCGGCGGCATCACTAGCTACCTCATCATTCTCATACAATTTAACTTGGCTGCCCAACAGGCCAAGGATGCCATACAATCGTTCAATAGTTTCAATGACACGGCTGGATTAGTGGGCGCTGCCACTGAGTTTGCCAATGATAGCTCCACACTTTACGATCTGGTGACGACTACAATGATGACACCCTCAAACTACTGAGGCTCATATGTGCATTTTACATAAATTATGTTTAATTACGAATTTGTAGGCACCTATTAGCACTTGGATATTTGAATCTTTGAAGCATTTAATAAAGATCACGTTGCAGTCAAACTTTTATACTGAGAGCTCGCCACATCCAGCTCCTGGAGCAGCTGCTTGTACGTTTCATTGGCGCCATCGTAGTCCAAAATTGCCACACAAGAGATTTGTGCACGCTTATGAAGCGCATAAGCCAATTCCCGACGCATTAGTGAGAAGCAATAAGGCACTCCTTGTTGCTGGCAAACAGACTTTAGCTCTTCTATCGTGTCGTCCAGGCCGCCTAACAGATGTACAGATAATTACAATCAAATCAGCCTTTATTGTGTTGAAAATGATACATACCCTGACCTGGACACATCTCACAATCGGTAGCCAGAATCAGCAGTTTCACTTTGTTTATGCGCAGCCTGGACAATGACTCTCGAAAACCCACCACAAGGCGCGGATGTGCACGCGCTTTAATTTCGTTGTGGCCGTAGGCGCGCTTCTGGAAACGATTCAAGTCATTCAGCAAAAGAGTCGTCAGCTCCTTGAGGCGTTTCGTTATGCAGTTATCACAGTAGCTGTGTAAAAGATATAGATTAATTTTAAGGAGAACCAAATCTTTAGGGTTGTCCACCTTCTAAACCGCCGTGAATGTATATGATGTATTGACGGGGTTGGGTTTGTTGACTCCGCATCATGGAGAGACAAGCGCTTTAAGCTTGTGGTTATTTGGAAGCTTTGTAGTTCCTTAAGCGGCACAGGAACTGCAGAGCTTTGTTCCTCTTTCACTACACTCAGCTCTTCCGTCTCGGTTAAAGTCAGCTTTTGGAGCTGTTCGGGCGGCGTGGATTCAAGGCCCACAGACATGGATTCCAATTCCTGCTGGAGGGATTTCTCATCTCCACGTTGCTTCCATATCCGATAATTCCTGATGATGCGCTTCAGGCGCGCCACACGACGTTTAGGATGCAAACGCGTCTTTCCCTTGCGCTTAGTTTGCAGCGCTCCCGACCTGCTTGCTATGATCAAGTTTGGCCTTTTGTGTTTGTTTATTTGTTTCTTTTGTTGGCGGTGCGGAACGAGATAGTCGAGAAGCGTGCATTGTTGCCGCTTCTTGTGTTTATTCTTATATTTGGCACTGCGTAAAATCTTTGGCGCTGAGTCACCATTATCCTTTTGTAGAATTTGATACGTACATTGATCTATAATATTAATTTTATCCGAATGTCGTGCCATTGGAAGCGTCTGTGTTGCTCTATAAGCATACAATTTTAAAACAAGCACGAACGAGATGATATCGATAGTTGTAATTCAACTTGAGGATTGCTGCTTTTAAAACAGCTGGTCACACCACACAACGAATTTAAAATAACGAATTTATTGTGAAGACTGCCTGTCGATTGTGTATAAAGTTACCATAACTTTTTCAAAGCTAAGCAATCAACAAAAACAGCACTCTTAGTTTAATAATTTACTAATTTCTTAAATTAGACTTATTAGAAAAGAGGACATAGTTAAACTAATTTTAGCTTAAACATATCAGATACTTATAATTAATTAGATTAACGGTAATTTTTTAGTTAACTAATCGCTAGAACAGCGAGATGCGTTGAAGAACTATATCTTTGTACTACTTTCGATCGCTATGTGCATCTCATTGAACTGCTTGAGGTGGGACAAGATCAGATCACGCTCCTTCACATATATCTCCCAGTATCTCAAGTACTGGCTGACATGCTGGAGCACCAGTTTCCCGGCAAAGTCCAAACAACTGCGCGCATGCCGTATGCGTCGCCAACAGCTGGCCAAAACTAGGCGCAACTGCTGCTCCGGCTCCATCTGCGCCAGTATAAAGGACATTATGTTGGCTGTGTCCACACGCACATCAATGGGAAATACCACAGATTCCATGGGTCGAGATTGCGGGAACACGAGCAACGCTGGTGTCTCCGACATAGTCAGTTCCCAAGGCAAATCGTTGGCCTGACTATCGAAACGTATGAAATTCAGTTCAGGGCTGCGCAGCAAAGCTGCCACCTGCATCAGTTCCAGTGACATAACGGCCGAGAGTGCACAATCCGGTCGCTGGATGAGCACGACATTTGTGGCATTGGGTCGCTGCAGAGCCTGGAGCAGCAGCTGGCGATTGTATATGCGTATGTAGGGTGCGTCCTGGGATGGGACCGTGATCGCCGGAGAGTTCCTTTGCACGCGCGGCAACTGCCTGGCATAGAACTGCTTGATGAACTCCCTAAGTGTCAACAGAGAGAACGTCTGATGCTGCGGCATAACGTGCAACGCTTCTTCGGCCGCATCCACAATAAAAACTTGCACCGCGAACGATTCTTTTTTGTGGTTAACATTGTACAGAAGCTGATCTATGCCCAGCTGTTGCAAAAAATCGCGGAATTTAGTTCCATCGAAGAGGACTACGGCCAGCGAGCGATTCTGCTGCTCCGCCGAGTGCTGCCACATCAGCTGGCCGTATTTGGTAACGAGCTTGGCAATGCCAATCTTCAGTGCCGGCGTGCCCTGCTGCGCGTGTGTGTGCACCAAGCAGCGATTGCGTGTGTGCTGCGCCAACAGCTGGCGCGCCTCCGCATCCAAGTGGTTTTCGTGCGTATACTGGGCCCATAAATAGTTTAGGAAGCCATTGATTTGGTAGTAGTTCGTCAGCGTAGCTACGTTAGGCTGTAGTGCGTTAAAGCAATTCTTGGCCAGTTCTTCCGACAGCTTTGAGCCTCCGTACAGCTCCGGCGGCATTTGCAACAGCGTCCACTTGCGTGTCTCGCCGCTGTCCTTCAGATCCTGCAGCCAATACTGTTCGCAGTCAATATTTTCCCTGCCCAATAGCCCCTCGCCTATGGCTAAGGGCATTTTCTCCTGGTGCTGGTTCATCCGAATACCCATGGCCAGCACGGGCATGTGACGCGCCTTGCTTGCAATCTTCGCCGGTGTTCCGTAGCCGGCGGTTTGTAGAGGATTAACCTTTGGTCGCACCCAATACAAGAGCTCCATGGGCTGCCAAGCATCTGATTTATTGTAGACATGAAAACCGTGCCGGTTATCTATGACGATCAGTTGTGGTAGCGTTAGCTGCTCCACCCTAAGCACCTTCTTCGCACGGTTGCCAAACGTGACTGCAAAGCGTACGTTACGCTCCGGATCAAATTCAAGCCAATGCAACGCGCTTGCAACGAAGCGCTTGTATTCCTGGACATCTGCAGATTCCAGCACCGCCAGGACAACGGCATCTGCGATCCTGCAGAGCGCGCCCAACTCTGATGTGCTATGCACCCGATCGATGGGCTGTATTAGGTTGTTCATGAATCTCGTGAGATCCTCAAAATGCCATGTGCCCTGATACTGAAGCCTGACTTGCCGCCCATAATTCACCATTAGAGTTGGCCACTTGTCCGGATAACCACCGTTGACCGCCATGCCGGGCAGCTGGCGATGAGTGCGGCTACAGTTGCACTGCAGGTGCCAGCAATCGATGGCACCAAACGAGGCGAAATCCTTGTAATAATGAGCCACGCCATCGAACACCAAACGAGCCTGTCTGGCATCGCTCGACCAAGACACGTAGTAAAACATCAAAGACATTTCGTTGGCTCCCTCAACCTCAGCACGCAGCTGTGGTACGCTTCGTGTGGGGCACTCGCTTACTGCTGATTGGGTAAACGGTAGTAGGCCAATACCAAGTCCAATGTAAATAAGTAAAATCATTATAATAATAGCAGGTGGGTGCTTAATTTAATATTGAATTCAACAACGGCAACAGCAAACAGCTGATTGGACAAAGTGACCGTTTGCCTGCCAAATTCGCAGTTCTGTCATGCGTTTTGCAACACTGAATACATAATTTTGCATTGACGCCGCCACTTTTATCTGTGATTAATGAACGAAATGAATAACACGAACGCAAACTGGCAGGACCTCAGGTAAGCGATCAATGGAATACTTTTGTACTTGTGGTAGCTAAGTAATAAAAAGTTAAGCTGATCAGGCACAATGCCAGATCAAACGATTTAAGGTTCCCTTATGACTGTGTGTGTGTGCGCCGATATTTGTGAAAGGTATCTACGGGGATATACCAGACTAAAACAATTGTTATTCTTTCAGACCCCGTGAACGCATGGAACACTTGTTGAAGACCGGCCACTTATCGGATTGCAGTTTCGTTGTTTATGACAACGATGGCAATAAGATTCTTTTAAAATGCCATAAATTTGTGCTCATGAGGTGCGTACAAAAACATATATTTCACACTATCTAGAAGCTTATTAGCTAAACATATATCGCATATAATCAAACATATTGGATGATGTAGCGTTTCTCCTGTTTTTGAACGCATGTTCGAAGGCGACTTTGAGGAGTCAAAAATTCCCGATAATATTGTGCTTGATGATGTCTCGGGCAATGATTTTCGAAAGTTTATTGACTATTTGTATTGGCACGACAATCGGCGACTGGAGACATATGACCTGCAAACACTGCAAACATTGATTTATCTGAGTAAAAAATTCATGATATCCTTCTTTACCAACAATTGTTTGAATGTGATCAAACGGCGTTTGTGCACCCTGGATGCCGATGTAACAATTGATTTGTTCGAGTATTGTCATCAAATCGAAGAAGAAGAGCTGGTCGACACCATAAGATCGGTTAGTTCCCATACATCTGATAAATCAGATTCACAACATATAACATTTTTATATAAATCTTTTTAGAAATTTCGCAACAATCCCGATGCATACATTAATGCGGCTGCCGTTTTTGATCTTAGCTCGGAAATATTTTTGAAATTTATTGAGGAATTCGATTCGGTTATTGGGGATAAGCTTCGCTTTAACGTAATAGATCGTTATTGTAAAATCCACGGTTTGGTCGACAGTACAGTGCCGCCATCTCCAAACAATACAATCGTTGAAAGCGATGACGATGATCAGGATACTTCACGTCTAAGCAAACGAGTAAAACCAATGACACTGGCCACCAAAACAGATATATTTGACGGCGACAAGTCGGAGAAGGAAAAAGAGAATATAACAGGCAAGAAAGACGAAAATGAAAACGAAATGGAGAAAGGCGAAGAAGCGGCTGCAGACAAAATGGCCAAAGAACAAAGCGCTCAAGCAAAAATCGACGAGAAGGAGAGACAGAAAAAGAAATATATAAGCAAACTATTGAAAACAATCAAATTTACATCGATGACACCATATGATTTTTGTGCTGGACCTGGTGCCTCCAATTTACTGACTATTGAAAAGAAATACGAAATGCTGTCTTCCATTTGCATTGCCGAACACAAAATGCGTTTGTTTACGTCGTTGCAACATAAATGACAACCATAAAGCTTCGCGTTCATATTTAATAACTTTTGGATACATACTTCAATGAAAGTTTCTTTTTTTTTTTTGTATAAAAGTTATACTTGTTTATTAAAAAGTTCTTTTTATTGGTCAAAATGGTATAAATGTATAACTACAAATGTATAAGGTTTGCATAGTTTTAAATAATTTTTCTTAAATTGTGCATAACAAATGAACATTCATTATAGCTGAATCGATTCGATTTGAAAATGTTGATATTATTCTGTTTACATTGGTTACCAAAAGGGGATATGTTCTTACTTTACTAGAAGATACTTGGACGGCAAACATTTCTCAATGAGATTCCATGTTAAAGGCACTTTTTTTTGAGTTTGTGAATGATATAAAAGCTGACTGACAAATAATCGTAGCTAAATGTAAAGGCACTTTGTACTGCATGTATTAATTAATTGTGCAACTGCAGCAGACGCAATTACTTATTTTTTGGATGCCAGTGAAAAGTTAGTAGTGGTCAAAATAGTAACTTAAAAATATGGTTAGTTGATGTGGACGTGTATTAAAACTTGCTGCATTACCAACATGTGTTAGAAAAATATTTTGAAAATGGCGAAACGTATCAAGCGTAACTTATCTCATGCTCGTAGGTTTTCTCCCGCATATCATGATTGTCGGGCAGAGCATGATGGCGCAGCCCGCAAAGTCGCGGCCCATAACGCAGCATGACAATAATTACAGCTATCACGAATAGCGCCAGGGCAGCAACGGCGGGATATAGAAAGTATAATGCCATGGCTTAAATGTCGCTCTCACGCTTCTGCAGCTCTACGTATTCTTCGCGCTGGCGTTGCTGATGCAGTGTACGACCCTCTGGACGCGGTGGACGTTGCTGATGATGCGACAGATGTACGGGCTCTAAATCGTCAACAGATATGACGACGTCGTCAGGGAAAACTTGCTGATGTGTGGTGGGCTGTAATCGGCGACAGTATTATTTTGTGAAAGCTCAACATATCAAAAGTGTATTTCTTACATGGAATCGATCAAAATAGGACGCGTCCTTTAACTCAGTTAAATCTAGTGGTGGTTGCTTGTGCGGTGTTGCAGACCAAATGGAAACCAACCAGCGGTTGCCCGTATGCCTGTCCTGCCAGTACTTGCGGTGCTTGGAGCAGCAGCCCAAGATGATGTTCAATATAATTATCGAGCCGAGCACAACTGTGCAAATGGCAATAGTCACATAAAACGGCTTGTAGCTACCGTAAATAGGTCCAGTGAAATATGGATTATTGATGTACGCTTTACGCTCCTCTTCGATTGTGGACATAGTCCCACAAGGTCTGGCTTTACTGACTTGTGAGTGTGATCAAAGATGCCGCTGACTAATACAGTCACTGGCCTATTTCTCTGTTAGTCACTAGCTTTTCTTGCTGCGCACAAGCACAACGCCGTATTGTCTGCAATGTATGTAAACAATAAGAAACGTTGACAACAAGCCTAATTCAACCCCAATAAGTGCTTCTAGTTAAACTTTCAGTCAGCCACATTGGGCGTGGCATCAAGTGCCGCGTTGCCTTACTAGAAACACGATTTTAATTTCTTTTCGTGTACTCACCATTTGCGCTCAGTTAATAGCAACTGCAATTGGAACTTGTAGCACTTTAATTCAACTTTTGAGCAATGCATATGCTTCTTATTCACAATAATTTATTTTTTTGGCTGCCGCAATAAAAACAACGCCCAAAGCCTGGCTCACAAATTAACTAAACTATCGATTGCCAAGTTGCATTCTGTTGGATATCGATTCAAGTCACTATCGCTGTATTAATAAATTAATCGTGCAATTTTACTTCAGGCGCTTAATTATTTAAGATTTAATCAATTTTACCTTTTATATATGTGTATTAGTTAAAATTACAAAATTCACCTTTTTTAAGGGCATAACATTTTATACGAGTCATAAAAAATTTGAAGTACCATTATTTCATTTGGGTCCGCAAAGTATGCTACGTAAAACATTTTTACAAGTGATTAGAAACTATGCTATAATTGAACAGCTCTTTAAATATAACACGACATCAGCTCAAAAACACAATCTTTCTTGCTTAATAACTAATAAATAAGGATTCGCAGCCAACTATATCCACATGGCAGCTATTCAATAGCCAACTTCCTGCGATTTTACTGGTCGTACGTCAGAAAGTTGTCATTCTGCGTAAATTGACGCGCCAGAGCACGTCCATCATCTGTCGGCGTGCTGAAGGCGATGCTATCACGGGGTATCTCAATACCCAAAACGGTGTGAGATTGCACAGCGCGCAGCAATTTGCTAGCGATTCCCCTACGTCGTTGAAGTGGTGAAACCCAAATTCGCGAGACACCGCAGCTGCAGAAAAGGTTGAAAATAGATATTATTGATGAGCGAAGATACGGGTCGTAACTACACTCACCTGGCCTCGAAAGTCTCCTCGCTAAAGTAGTCGGTCCCATCAACATGAATGAAGCGATGCGCCTTCGCCAGTGGCTGTACAAGACAGAGACCGACGATTTGCTGTTTGCGCACAGCAAAAAAGGCGACAAAGGTTTTTGGTACAATGTACGAGGAATATCCCAGTTCCTTGTCGACCATCCTGATCACCTCTGTGAGCCGCTGCAGGCGCGAAGACTGAGCATGTTCGTTTAAGCGTATAATGCGTCCATCGGCAGCCCAGTCTGGATAGACGGCCACAATGTCCTCGTCTATCCAGCCCTTAAAGCGTAGCATATGCATCGATCCGTGATATTCACGATGCAATTTCTCCTCCTCGGGCTCGTGAACTGTATAGACCAATCCACACTGTTGACATTGCCTCGCTCCAAAGGCCTTTTGCCCAGCATCGATTTGATATTGACTGGAACCGATGGCACCGGCCATTAGGCGCGCCGAAACATCCACTTTGCGACGCGTCGACTTTTGCGACAGCGGCTGCAGGCGTTGCGTGAAAATGGGAAACAGTTTGCCTTGCGGCTCAACGGACGGCGCTTCTGCCTCGGCTATTGCGTCGTCGCTCTCAGGTACTTCCCTCGGGATTGTGGCGCTGTCGCTCTCAGGTACTTCGGCTTTTGCCAGCGCTAGCTCCTCCGCATTGACTACCATGTACAGGTTATCGACGATGCTTGTGGCCTCTTCCTTGTGATTATCTGGATCGGCTATGAATATTTCAAAGTTCTGATCCGTGCATATGTTGTTACTTATTAGAAACTCCAGCAACAGTGCCTGCTGTTCAATGATTTCCGGATCGTCAGTCTGGTATGGCAATTGTTGACGATACTTTTCATAAGGATCTGACGGCAACACCGGCTCCTTTATTTCAGGCTCTGCCTGAGCCTGGGGCGGCATCGGTTCCGATTCAACAATCTCATCGACAACGGTATCATCTAAATTGCGTAGTATCGCGTCCACGGTAGCCTGCTCCGCGGAAAATATTGTCGATGATTTGACGCGGACTTGTCGCTGCTTTTTTAGCGGCGTCTCCACCAAAGCGATCCTTCCCTGGATGACGCTAGCCCGAATGTTGTCCGTTATGCGCACCTCCATACAGGTGCTGCTGCGTCGGCCCGACTTGAAGAACTTCCGATTCGTCGGCAGCTCGGTGTTAGGCGATATTTTTGGTGCATTATCATGGCGTATAATGGGTATGACCGGCTCCAGCTCCATTGCTACGGGAGCTTCAATTTTTGCAAGCAATTCTTCATCGTCGCTGAGGTCGGAAAAGTCCAGTGATGTTGATGCTTCCTTGTTGTTATTGTTGTTGTTGTTATTGTTGGCATCGTCGAGCGCCATGACGCTTAGGGGCTTGGCCATTTTAATTGGATCTTTGGCTCGGCGCAGTATTTCATGAACCTCCTCCACCTTAGCGCGCTCTTCCCGCTTGGTCGTGATCAGCCGGCGTAACTTTTCATTCCGCAATGAGCCCAAAATATCATCCAAATCGATGGGACCAGCAGAGCGCTGAGGCTTGCGTATGTTGTGACGCACGCCCTTGTTGATGCCTAGTCTGGAACGCGATGTGGGCGAGATAACTTTAGCCTTACTGACGCGTTGTTGCTGCTGCGCCTGCGCCTGGTGGCGTGCTCCGTTCGCTGAGCTTCCATTTGACCTGCGTAAAGCAGTCGGGGCATGTGACGAATAGAAAGCCACCGTCGAAATACACTCCTTGTGTGTCCTGCGCAGCTTGCACTGCGGCGACGTTGAGCCGGACTCGGGTGAGGATTCGGCTGGTGTTGCAGCTGTTTTCATGTGCGATCTTTTAGCTGCTCTACGCTGCTGGTCAGCTGCGGAGTCATCAGTATCCGTATTGGAATCGTCGGCAACTTCAGAGCGGTTACATGATTTGGGCGTGCGTGGACTAGAGCTGTGGCTGGTGCTGCTGTTGCTATTTATGCGCATTGTTGTGGTAAACAAATGCGGCAGTTGCTCCTCAGTGCCAGCTAATACGCCAGAGCCACGTGTCTTCTGTGCGATCTTGTTCTCCTTATTGGTCTCCGGAGAACTACTGGTGCTGCTGCGCAATCGCTGCCTGTGGTCATCGCCATCAGCTCGATCCTCAAACAGGTTGCGAACGTTGGCTGGCTTCTGGGCTTGGCTCGTGAACTGATGTTGGAGTCTTGGTTTCAGCGGTGCTATGCCCAACAAGGGGTCCTCAACGTCACAGTCGTCGTCGATTTGATCCAACATGGAACTGCGGCTGCGAAACAATTGTTTCTTACGCTCCGAGAGACGCGGTGTAGCGTTACGTGTGGGCCGTGCAGCACGTCCCGTTGGGGTCTCCATTATTGCGCCAGTTTAATTACAACAATCTTCCCGCTTTTTTAATAAGAGCGCTAATATGGAAGGCCAGTGTTGCGGACTGACAGCAAATGTGCATTTCTCAAATAACATTGGTATATCGATAAGTTTCCTGCATATCGGTACTATATGTATGCTTCTTCTTCAGTTTGTTAGAGTTTTTTGGTAAAATTAGTCTCTTACTTAGAAATTATAACTAATGCTTTATTAAAAAAAAACAAAAGAAAACACTTTACATACATTCCATATTAACATTGTCTTAAGATATTGCAATTCGTCGGTTCAGCGTTTTGAATAGTTTTTATCGATAGTTAAACATTCTAAACAATCGATTATATAGTTTAGCACCGCTAGTACGTACACATACACAAATTTATTCTTCAGACGAAAAGTTGTAGAAAAGTTTGAGTTTTGTAGAAACTGCTGGACGAAAAAAAACAAATAAATTTGAGCATTATTTTATTTGGTTTAACGAGTGCACAGGTAAGAAGTCTTACGAATTCAATATATTTAAAACTATTGAGGTCGCCGTCCTGCAACTACTACTACTAGTACCACGGGTTCGCCTTGCCGCCGTCGCTGTCGCCGCCATCTTGTTTTATATATTGTGTGGACATGGAAATAATTTTTCACGCGTTGTGCATGTGTGTGCCTGATCTAGAGTTTCAAAATGAACGCGTTGTTACCTTTGTTCTTTCATTTGCTTCGAATTACTTGCTCTCTGCCTCAGTATATGTTAAAATGAAAAATTGCATTGCTTCTTCTTCTTATTTCACTTTGAGGTCGCGCTCGCCGCCGTCGTTGTTGTCGTTCTCAAGCAGCGCTGCGCCCAAGTCAATAACGCGTAAACAAAAACAAAAAAGAACAATATTCGCGTACGCTAACGCTCAAGCTTCCCAAGATATTGAATTAACGCAAGAACCGTGGACGACGCCGCAGCCGAAACCGTCGCCGTGATGCCCGGAGCCGGCACGTTCAAGTTATTCATCGGTAATCTCGATGAGAAGACGCAGGCGACCGAATTGCGTGCGCTGTTCGAGAAATACGGTACTGTCGTCGAATGCGATGTGGTGAAGAACTATGGCTTCGTTCATATGGAAACCGAACAGCAGGGTCGCGATGCCATACAGAACTTGAACGGGTACGTGCTGAACGATAACGCCATCAAGGTGGAGGCTGCCAAAAGCCGTCGCGCCCCCAATACGCCGACAACGAAAATCTTCGTTGGGAATTTAACCGACAAAACGCGTGCGCCGGAGGTGCGTGAACTATTTCAGAAATACGGCACCGTCGTCGAGTGCGACATTGTGCGCAACTATGGGTTCGTTCATTTGGATTGTGTCGGTGATGTGCAGGATGCTATCAAGGAGTTGAACGGTCGCGTTGTCGATGGCCAGCCGCTCAAGGTGCAGGTCTCCACTAGTCGGGTGCGGCCAAAGCCGGGCATGGGCGATCCGGAGCAGTGTTATCGTTGCGGCCGTTCCGGTCATTGGTCGAAAGAATGTCCGCGTTGGACAGGCGCTGGTGGACGCGAGCCACCACCACCGCTCAGCGCCGGCGGCTACAGAGATCGCATGTACAGTCGTGATCCGTATCCGCCGCCACCGCCGCCGCCGCCATTCCTGCGTGATCGCATAATGGACGGCTTTAGGGTAAATGCAGACAAACAACAAATTTGGTTACTCTCGGCAGGTTGGGTTCAAGATTTAACTGCTTAAAGATTAAAAATCAAAGATGCTATTTCCAGCCCGTTTTCAGTATGATTTCAATTTACCCAATACAGTTTGGATATTTAAGCAGTTATTCTTCAAGTCGACTCGCCGCGAATACCCCAAAAATATATCAACATATACAAAAAAATCTACAAAAATATGTTTCTATAAGCATCCTAACCATTTTGCTTTATAAAACTATAGGACTACGATTATTATGACCGCCGTTTCGAAGATTCGCGCGATTTGTACGAGCGTCGCTATCAGTCATCACGCATGCGTGACTTCCCACCGCCGCCGATTTCGCGCCGTGAGCCGATGCCGTTACCCCCACCGTTGAGCGGCAGTTTGCGCTCTTGCAGTGTATCCCGTGGCTATGATACCATGTTCAGTCGGCGCTCCCCTCCGCCGCCTCGCAGCAGCAACGGCATGAGTCGCTATGGGTAAGTACGCAAAGATAGAAAAAATGATTTAATAATGCTTATTCCCTTTTCTCTACTGTTTAGATCACCGACACCGCATGGCTATGAGGACTTTAGTCGCGACTCCTTTGACGAGCGTATGATTTCGTCACGCGGCATGCGCGGTCCCTCGCCGCCAGGACGCCGTTATGCGCCCTACTGAGATGAGTTTTATTATAACGGCAGCAGCTGAGTGACAACAGCAGCTGATTCGGGTGGTGCATTTGTAACAAGTGCACCACAATTTCTACCCATTTACAACTATAACGCTTTTAGCGGTGGAGAATTTTGGCTTCTTTACTGGTCGCCAGCGCATCATCATTATCATCAACTGCAGCAGTTGCCTGTTATACATATGTGGCTGCCGCCGCCTTGGTAGTCCCATATGCGTAATCAAACTGAGCAATATCTTACAAAACAAAAACAAAAATAATCATAGAGTCCATCTAGGCATTATCCCTATCATACTAATCATAATTATGTAGCATTATCTGACTGATAATGACAACAACAATGTAATGTGGCATATATAACTAAAGACTGCCTGCATTACATACGTTGCGTCATTATTTCATCAAAGAAGTTCATTCTTAAGCCTAAACTACAAACATTTGGATTTGTGCGATTAGAATATACCAATAAAACTTAAGCACCAATATTCGTTTGTGCGATTGTGAAAAAAGAGTGCTTTTTGATACGATATCTGATTTTATCGAGCGAAAATTAAAACTGCATCATAAAGTTATTAGCAAGAATATATTTGTAAGTGTATGCGTAATCGATAAACTAATTTTTAGAAATTCATAGAAAATATAAAACTTAAAGGCAGTCAGGAAAATATTTGTAAACCACGCGCGGCTGCTACGTCTGGGCTGTGGGTACTATGCGTATCGTATTGGACGCCAGCAGCTCATCCGATTCGTTATTTATCGTATTTCCGTCGTTGGCATCCGTAGTGTTGCTTTTGAGCGTTTTCATCTCCTGCAGCGCCACAGGTGGTTTCTCAGATATCGGCGGTATAAGTGCGCGACTAATGAAAGTCAGGATTAGAGAGCTAAGGATTCAAGTTTTTGTTAGCTACTACTTACTTGCTGCATAGCAGCCAGACCATAGAAATGATCATCATAGTCGATGTAACTCCGAATGTCCAATAGGTGCCCAGCCGTGTGTAAATGGAGCCTACGAAAACGGGACCCATGACACGAGACAAACAGCCCGCGCCGGTCATCATCCCCATCCAGACGCCTTGTGGACGAGGACCAAGCACCTTGGAGAATATTGTCTGTATCAGCGTAACGCCAATGGGATAACCCACCGATGTCAATGCGAATCCAATAATGAATTGCGTCAATGTCAGTGCTGGCAGTTCGGGACACCAATCCTGGGTTGGCGGACAGCCCAAATAGATCGGATCATCGATGGAGAGATTGGCGCTAGCATTGTAGGCCATGGCCAGCTTGGGCGGATCCGGTCCCCAGGGTATGTAGAGCAGACGACCCACAACCATCAAAGAAAAGCCACCCCAGATGAGCACATAGCGCTCAGCAAAGAGCTTGCACAGTGGTTCGATGAGCACAAAAGTGACCAGAGATATTATGGCTGCGATGGCCATAAATATGCCCATGTTGTAGAGCGCCTGATTATTGGTCCAGGCAAACATATCCATGGTCAGCGATGTGCCCAAGCTATAAACGGACAATATATAAAAAGGAAAGGTTTTAAACATTGGTTTAACTTACGTCTCCAGCAGCACAAAGTTAAAGACCAGCACAAAGAAGGCCACAATTAGGGTCCAGGCGGAATAGTAATTCGGTTTGATTGCCTTCCAGGTTTCACGCTCCGAGGTGCCGCCCTGCATAACCATAATCTCTCGAGCGGCTATTTTGTGTTCCTAAGACAAAAATTGTTTAAGTGACTTGAATATGATGGACGCAGGTACCAAGAAGTACCTCGAATATGCCCGGCAGAAACATCACAAAGTTGCTCATGCTCATGAGCACATTTATCCAGCCTGAGGCGGTGTACATGTTAATGTGCATGGTGCCCCAAAACCAGACGGGACCATTCCGGCCCAGCGGCGTTACCAGTGCCTGTAGTCCCGGCCCAATGATAAATCCCAGCACCTGGGCCAGGGAAACCATTGAGACGGCATGTGTCCGCTCGCTGAGACGCGTGGCTGCTGACAGGTAGGAGCGGCACAGCGCAATGTTCGCCGAGCTGACACCAATAAGGAATCGCGAGGCCGCCATCCAGTACTTGACATTATTGAAAAGTCCGAGTGAAGAATACAAAGCGCTGGCGAAGGTGAACAGCGCCAGCGAGAGAAGCAACGGCAGCCGAATGGTGCCCAATTTGTTGCCCCACCAGCCAAAAATGGGACTGAAGATCATCTGGCCCAATGGATTGGCAGCCACAATCAGACCCATAAACTCTTTGCCCGCACTGGGATCTAGCTATAGGGATGCTCGCGTTAAATATATATGTATGTATGTATATATGTAACTAAGCACGCACCTCGCTGAGGAATGGCCAAATCCCAGTTAGAATGATGCTAAAGCCCAGTGCCATTAGGAACATTGTAAAGTAAATGGTGCGCACGGAACGCCAGCGCTGCTTGTATTCCTCCAAAGTCTCCAGATCATCGTCTAGCTCAGCGGGCAGATTCGTAGTCTGTAGGCGAGCGCGAAACTTGCGCCAAAACTCCATGATGTGCCAATGGAGGCGATTGTAGTAGCTGTGATTCTTCAACGTTACCGTCTCTGGCGCATACTGCGAATGGTGAAGAGCGTTCGCTGTGTTCATGTTGATAATTTTCGGTTAAGATATGGGTAATGTGTGTCTGTATGTATTTCGATGTGTATATGTATGTATGTATGTATGTATGTGTACATATTACAGTACAAATTGTGTCTGGCTTACTTGACCTTGGGCTTATCTGGTTAAGCAGGTGCTTAATTTAACTATCAACTAAATATGTGTGCGTATATGTGAGGCTAGTGTATGGCCAATATATCCTAAACTTTATATAATAATATCTGAGCATATTAACTTGTTATCTGTACAAATAATATACAAGACTGGTCCATTAGTAAAGCTGTTTGCGGACTCATATTTAAGTCATTAAGATGTGTAATAGGTTTTAGCAATTATAGGGTATTTAACAGCCCATAACATTCTTAGCTGTTCTCCCTATCACAACAGCCGCAGATTCAAACAAATGCCAAGTTCTTCTCAGCTGTTTCCATTTGGTTGTATCACCAAACAAATTCGTCCGCTTATCGCTGCCAACTCTTTAACACAGCCGGCTGCATTCATTTGTGTGTGTGTGTGTGTGTGTGTGTATGTATGTGTGCTTTAGTATAGCTATAACTATCGCCCTGTTTTACTTAGTTAGTTATCTTTTATCGCTAGAGCACGACAGATATTTTGCAAAACTTGGGTGCTTTAATTTTATTACATCGTTTCTATTTACGCAATGCAATTGAGACTGTACCGCAATTTGTTTCGGGGTTTAGAGATCAGTTTAAAAATACACAAAATAAAATGTACATTTTTGGTTTAGAACGAAATTTCTGCGTTTTAGGCATTCATACAAGCAACACGCATATGTGAATATGTACATACTTGCATTTGGCATACACACATACATATGTATATGCACATTATATATAGACGACATTCACGATATTTATTTAACGTTTTGTTTCAATTGTCGCTTGTAAATTACACTCATTGATTTCAGTTTGCAATTGGTTTAGAAATTTCAATCAGCTCTCTTGGGGGCTGTTGTTGGTTTACCGCCGTCTATTAATAGGATTTTCGAAGCCCAGTTGTGCGCTTATAAGTTCAACGAGCTCGAGAATGTACATTTCACATACGCACTCACATACAACAGGCAGCTCTGATTTTATCTTTACTTATTTAAATTTTTTTTAAAATATTATATATAAATATATATTATCTACATATGTAGCGCAGCATGTATTTACTTCTTTGTTTTTATTTTTGTCCCCCCCCCCCCCCCCCCCCCCCCCCCCCCCCCCCCCCCCCCACACTCGAAGCCCAGTGTTATTGCTATGTGGCTACTTTGTATTTTTTCACTTTGTTGCCCTTTGTAACATTACAAATATATTCATTATAAAGCTGCGTCTTCTCGCTCTCTTTGAGTCACACTGTTTTCGTTTTTAATTTATATTTTGTGTAGCTCTTTCTACCAAATTGATTTAACTACCTGTTGGACACTTTTTAAACGCTGTCTAAACGGTTGACGTACGGCAACAACTGAAGACGCACTGCTCGGCGCAGCAGATCGCAACTCAACTGGAAACCGTTGGCGTCTGTTGCCAACGTTCTCTGCTCTCTTTGTCACTCTTCCGCTGTCTGTTGCTTTTTTCACTTTAAACACTATCCCTAAAAGTATGCACTTAAATTTCAAACGTGGCAATGGAATTTTACCAGCAAAACTGGAATCCGAACTCCCTATTTAAATCTCGACAGCATATTAAAAAATACAGTTTATAAGAGTTTTATTTAAAAATTTACATTTACATTCCCCATTCCTTAAAAAAACATAACGAAAATTGGAAATATTTGCCCAGCCAAGCATATAAATTGCGAGCGCCCTAACTAAAGCACATACACAGCCAACCAGGAATCCTTAGAAATATAAAACGTAGCTAAATAGATTTGCCTCAACTATATCAATGGCACTCCACGCAAACGCTGCAGACGCCGCTGATGCAGCCAGGGCAGGAGGAGTCCACGTGGGGCAAGCGGAGCTGCTGGCACAGCAATGGGTGCACTTGTCGTCATACGGAGCGTTGGGTTCACGTCATTATCCCGACTTTTCTTCCTCAAGCGCCGTTCCTTGCGCTGGATTTTCTGGGGAAGCACATCGTTCATAATGTTCAAGCTGAAGACATCGCCATTGTCATCGTCGGCGGCCAGGTAGCCGACCGTGTCGTGAAGCACGCGAGGAATACGCTCCACTACCTGCAGGGCATCACGAAATGGACGTATCTTTGACTTGGTCTTTGGCGTTTCCGCCTCGGGCTCCTCTTCAATGGAATCGGGTCTGTTCCTGCGCGATGTAATTTTCTTTGTTTTTCTATAATTTTGGCTGTCTTCACTTTGCTGCTGTCGCTTGAAAAGTGGCGCTGGACGCGTTAGCCGTGGAGCTGTTTGTTCCTGGAACCACGGTTCCCGCTGTGGCCTTGTCAATGCTTCTGTCTTCGCTGTGTGTCGCTTGAATCCAGCAGGTTTTGCCTCCCGTTGCTTCTGGCCCCGGGTACCCAGCGGAGAGGGACGCACCAGTGAGCTGGCAAAGTCGTTAAACCATTCCAGATGCTCTACGGAGCGCTTGTGGCGTGCTAGCTCAGATTTCTTTACCCTCGTGGATGGCGTCTCCAGTGCGTTGAGCGGGTGAGCTGCCTGCTTTACTCCCGGCGCGGATGGCTTGTAGATGGTTATGGTGGATCGACGATTGCGTGTGACTTTGCTGTCGACGGCACTGCTGACCACCCTTTCCCGCTTCTGCTCGAACTGCTGAGCGTTGCGCACAAATCGATTGCTGCTTGGTCCCTGAATGAGGATCTCGAAGGGTGTGTCCAGCGTGCGGGCATTCTCCTGCATGGTATGAATGCATTCCGTGTCCGAGTTCTCGTTGTTGCACTCGCAGATGCACTCCTCGCCGCAGTAGAACCCAAGGCAGCCGCAATGCTCGCAGAGCGCCTTGCAAGTTCGCTCGTGCTTGTGCTCAACCACCGGGTTGTCATAGCGGGAAGTCGAAGATGGTGCAACCGTCGAGCTGGTGTTGGTTGGCACACCAGCGGAAATGGCTGCTTGGGTGACCATCAACACCATTATCACCATGGAGTTGGTGCAGAGACCGATATTGTTCTTAACCGGTATCATTTTTGTGTGCTCCGTCTCAGTGTCTTTCCAGTTGGGCTTTGGCTGTGCATTAGCAACGCGCTGCAGGTTATATACGCTGACTGGGTGAAATCGTAGACGTTATTTTGGTTGTTCGTAGCTGCCGCTTCGTGACTGACAGTCGAATTTTGATTTGTTTTGCTTTGCTGTTCGCCGGAATTTTCGCTGACACCGTGTGATCTTGAGACATTTTTAATTGAGCACATATGCAATGGTTATTAATATACGTATTTCAACTGTTTCAGTTTTAGGGTCATCTTAGACATGCGTACTAAATATATACATATATTGTTATATTCGAACAAGGCCGAATTCTTGCACTTGAACTTCATACTAGAGATGTTTTGCTTTCGCACAAGATGCACAATTTATTACAAAAAACCAACTAAACAAACGTCATAATAAAATATTTGCCGCTTCAACGACGCTTTCCCTTGCCTTTCTTTCCACCGCCACCTCCACCACCAGCTCCTGCCCCACTTGACTGCGGCTGAGGCTGAGGTTCATGCGTTTTGTTCTGTCGCGTTTTCAGTTGCGGTATTTTGCCAGCCACATGCTGCATGATGGACTCCCGAGTGGGGAATTCACTACTGCACAATGTGCCGTCTGCGTTACGCAGTTGGACGCGCACACGGCCCCGGAACTGCAGCTCCCTGCTCTTTTCGCGGCTGTACTGTTTGTTTTCCACAACAAAATGTAAATTGGACACCGATAGCACATCGCGTATTTCGACATAGGTTGGGTTGTCAACGCAGTTCTCTTTGGGCAGGCGGCGACCCTCCTGACGGGTCTTTTTGCTGTTGATATAGGCAGGATAAATGCAAATCCATCTGGAAGACAAGGCGGCAGGTGTTATTGTCGTTGGCAGATGTTTGTTTTGCTTTTGTTACCGTTCCACTTCGTTATGCTTCATGTTGGGATGCCAGTTCATACGCACTGGCGGTGATACAGCCATTTTTGGAATGCGTTTCCTGATAAACAAATCGTTAGAAAGCTAAAAAAGTTTATTTATTTTCCACGCAGGCACCTTGCCGTACTAGTTATCGAATCGATTTTGGTATTCTTTCGATTTGCAGAGTTGCGACTATTCAAGTGATGCAAAACGATAAGACAAGCAATTAAACTAAACCGGTATTCCTTGCGTGCAGTTGACCATTTGAAATTACCATTAGAACGTTACACAACACAAAATACAAGCTCTTAAAATTATTATAATATTTAATTACAATTATAAATATTTTATGAATTGTATGATTAAGCATCCCTGAAATAAGAGCACACAATTTATATCGATAGATCGATAAAATATCAACAATCTTCAGTCTGTTTATAGTTGGTTTAACTGGTGCGCTGTTTTGCTGCTGGCCTCTGTCTTGCACTGACTGCTACAAAGTTAACTACGTCGAGCGGATAAAACATAATTCTAGTCACGCGTATTGGAAGCTTGGGCAACAGTATAACACTTCGTCGTTAGCATCGGTAGCCGTTGTCGTGAACACTTAACAAATAAAAAGTAAACGCAAACACGCGCCACACGATGGACGAACTGAATGGCATATTGCAAAAAACCAAAGATAAATCAACGCAAAAGGAGCAGGATGAGGTAGGTAACCCATCCAAACCCAAAAACCAGTTAACCGTTAACTAGTGGCAGTGTTGTCACTTGAACTTTGACATTTTTGTCTGCCGCCTGTTTGTTGGCCCAAACCAAGCGCTAACCCCTTCTGTGTTTACTTCTTTTCTTATTTTATGCCCACTTTGTGGCTCATATTTACATGCTACTGACATCGCCCACGCATCCAGATTTTGTTGCAGCCGTTCACGTACATACAGCAAATACCTGGCAAACAGTTTCGCTCCGAATTGGCCTTGGCCTTCAATCACTGGTTGCTTATACCGGCCGAAAAGTTGACGCAGATTGGCGAGATTGTACAAATGCTGCATAATTCCAGTTTGCTGTGAGTGAAACATATCAATATTATTGCATATATTTACTTTATTTATAGCTCTGCTCAGGTATTGCATTTTAACTAATCAGTTGACCTTTGCCTGGTTGCGTTTTAACTTAATTTTATTTTTGCATTTTGACTTTTGTTTACATTTTTTTCTGTTTACACGCTCGCCCAATTACCTTCACCCCACTCATCATCATTATCTTCATCATCATCATCTTCGGCATCTCATGTTTTATCTCACTTCACGCTTGCACATTTTTATTTCTTTTTGTATTTACGTGTGTTTGTTGTTCCTAGCCTTTTGTTGTATTGTTTGGATACGCTTTTAGTTCGAAATTTACTAGCGCGTTAAATTTGAAAAAATAAAAAAAATAAAGAGCCTAAATTAGTTTCCTGCTGAAGTGTGTGCTGTGAAAAGTTATATGTATACTCGAAAAATAAATAAGAAATTTTGTACAACAGATTGGCATCACATGTCGAGTTGAAGCTTCAAGAAAAACGTATTTAACAGTCATCGATATCAGTTTATATATTATAGAACGTGCAGTTTTCAAATATCATATCATACAGGAATTCTGGCAGCTGTTTGAGGAATTTTATTTTATGCACATATTTCATATCAGTATAAAAAGTTTGCATTATCATCATTATATAGGCACTTAGCTATGCGTATTCATATAGACCACTGGTAAATGACTCACACTTCCACAACTCTACACACTCACCCACAACTGTACACACACACACACACACATTCCACCCGAACGCCAGCCCAACGGGTCGACCTTGTTGATGAGTTTGTACGTGTGCGTACATTTTCGGTATTTGCCTTCAAAATCAATCCCAAAATTCGAACAAAAGGCCCGCAGCGTTCTGTTTATGATAAAATTCAATTGTGATTTATTTGCAAATTGTGCCTTTTCATTTTCAGACAGGGAGCGAATTGCATGAAATGTTTAGATTTTTGTTTATTACTGTTGAATCGAAAAGGGTGGCCCTATATATTTACTACCGATAGAGTATAAAAAATGCGCAACAGTTAAACTTTGAACTCGGCCAATTAAAGTGCCTCACAAAATGTCGCACGCTTTAATTGATGCAATGCAATGGTAACTGCTCTGAGGCTTCTTGGGTATAGCTCCCTCGTACAACTATACATAAATATCGAGCATATATGTATACAGTGAATGCTCTTTTGATTGGATACCCAAGGTTTCCTATTGTGTTGACAAATAATTCGTTGGTTCGGTTTAGAATTTGTACAAAAAAGAGAGCTTTTGTATAAAAAAAGGGTCCGCATCCGGTTAAAAGGGCTTCCACCCTGCGAATGGTAGTTTTCTCGAAGAAGTAAAGATAAAGATGTATCCGTTTGTAGGAGCTTTAACTTTACTTATCAGCCATTGTTCGCTTCTGTTTTCGAGTTGATGTTCGCTTCAATCATGCATGCTTATTCTCTCTGGTTGCCACCTGTCGCTCTACCGCTCCTGCCCCAGGGCCTGTTATTCAAAGTGCTAAAAATGTCCTTAATGCCGCTTAATATCCTCCATTGTTCGCTGGCGGCAGTTGGATACCGTGGCTGGCAGCTGAGAGCTGTTATCGCTGCGCCTCCGCCAGCGTCCACTTACTTATAAATGGCTTTCTTTCTTTCTTTCGGGCAGGGCTCGTGTTTTTTGTTCGAATGCATTTTCATATCGACAAAAACTTGGTTTTACAACTATGCCAGCTATTCAGCTGGTGGGAAGAACAGCTTCAAAGGCGTCAGCATCGTCATCGTCATTGCCATTGTCATTTAGTCAGCTTGTCGACAGCCATTGTCACAATATTACAACTCTTGCAATGCAACATGCCCGCTCCTGCTCCCGCTCCCGAACCTCCTCCCGCACCCGCTCGCCACCCATCCGCCTCCACCCAGTGGGGTTGACTGCCTTTGCGCATCGCTTGAACGCCCACAAATGTTTGCAGCCTTTCTCGCGCGCAAACATTTTTTAATTACGCAAAATGTCGGCTGCCCAGTTTGCCTTGCCAGCGGGCGTGTTATTGAAGTGATATGGGCCTCAAAGTGAGTTTAAATTTATGTACACTCTGTTGATATGCTCGGCTGTGCTTAGCATATTGCGAGGGTGGTTCCATAGTCATAAATTGTTAGGCCTCAACTTTGTGGGGTTGATAGATAAGAGTCTAACTTTTATACAAGTGTTGTTTGCTTTTTAGATAGGTTTCTGGGTCCCCCAAAATCAGTATTTGTTTGAATGTTGTACTTTAATATATTCACAAATAACAACCATACACACTAACGGAGTGCTTTATATATGTGTTCTCAACACTAACTTACAGCATTGATGATATTGAAGACAATTCGATACTTCGCAGAGGGGTGCCCGTGGCGCATTCCATTTATGGCGTGGCCAGCACCATCAATGCGGCCAACTATGCCTTGTTCCTGGCGCTGGAAAAGGTGCAGCAACTAGGACATCCAGAGGCAAGCTAACTTGGGCTCTCATTTGTCTAGCCTGATCATTAATCAATAAGGTTTGTGCTTGTTTTGTGCGGCAGGCTACCAAGGTGTATACGGAACAGCTGCTGGAGTTGCATCGCGGCCAAGGCATGGAGATCTACTGGCGTGATAGTTTTACATGTCCCTCCGAATCTGATTACAAACTGATGACTGTACGTAAGACTGGGGGCCTGTTCATGCTGGCCATACGCCTTATGCAGCTGTTTAGTGCCAACAAGGAGGATTTCACAAAGTTAACAGCCATTTTGGGCCTATATTTTCAAATACGAGACGACTACTGCAATTTGAGTTTGAAGGAGGTGAGCGGGGGTATAAAATTATTGCAATTTCAGGGCTATAGTAAATATTCTTCTCGCATCTGCAGTACACGGAGAACAAGAGTTTTGCTGAGGATCTGACTGAGGGCAAGTTTGGGTTTCCAGTCATACATGCCGTGCGTACGCAGAAACAGGACAAACAGGTTTTGCGTAAGTTCTGTGAGCTGACCTCGCTGAAAGTCCTAATCACGCAGTCAACTGTTCTCTTCTCAGACATTTTACGGCAGCGCACGCACGACATTGAGGTCAAGAAATACTGCATCAGCTTGCTGGAAAAGCTGGGCAGCTTTCAATACACACGCAAAGTGCTCGAAACACTGGATTTGGAGGCGCGAGCCGAGGTTACAACCCAATCTTGCTTATAATGCTGTGCAATCCTACTTATGTTGTGCTTTCTTTGACAGGTGACGCGTCTGGGCGGTAATCCCTACATGGATAGGCTGCTCAATAAGCTGATGTCCTGGCAGAACAGCGACACCGCCAGCATCGCGCAGTCCAACCAAATCAATCACAACAATGTCGCACGCGGCCCCAATCAGAATACCCTCAATTGTAATTAACAGCCAAAGAGGCAGAAGAGGGAGCAGTTGTGAATTGCAAACGGCAATGCCAAAGCCCGTGCCGCCTCCTCTTTTGCTGCTAATCCAAAAGCACAGCAACAGCCACAGCAGCAGCCGCAACAACAACAACAACAACGTCAAGCAGCCTGCATTAGTGCGCCCCTGTTGCGTTTTCTGCATAAACTAAAAATCTTCTAAGGATCTACTATGCACTTTTTTCACTTTGCCTCCCAATGCTGCTACAGAGCAAACGGTTTGATTTTATTTGAACACAAAATTGAAGAAACGGTTGATTGATTGAACCAACACAGCAGCAGCAGCCTTACAAAAATGATTAAGCCAAAAGTTAATTGATAAGCCAAGCTTATGAAGAGCTAGCAAAAAGCCATAACGCAGCTTCCCATGAATTTATTTGTTTTTTTCCTTTGCATTGGGTCTCATATGTTAAATTCGATTAAATGCTAAGTATTTAGTTGGTACTAGTGCGTAATTATATAAGGTTCCTTCATTTTGACTGTTGTAATTCTAAATGTATTTTGTATGTATGTACTTCATTATGCAAGCAATTTTTCTAAAATTTCTAAATGTCTCCTTATTCACATTGTATTGAAACACGTACTCAAAACTTAATGTGCACTTCCTTTATTGACGTTGTTCCATTTTACATTTGTTAAAGAAAAAATTGTTCAAATATTATATATACAAAAGCAACAGAATACAAATCGTACACATGTTTATACGTATGTATTAACTAACAAATTGTTAACGTTTTAAGCAACAAAGAAACTTTGAAAACATATTTAAATGATAAAAAAATGTTAAAATATTTACTGCACAGCAGACAATTTTTTGCACTATATATACATATATATAAATATATTTTTATTGTATACATGGCACGAAAAAAACTACTAAACATGCTGAAGAGAAACCATTGGATTATGGTAAAATTAATGGAGGTGGAAACAAATAGCCGAGAATTTATTGTGCACGCCAAAATGCACCTCGTAATATTTATGTGCGAACATTGCATACATATATTGTCATACGCGAAAATATCTTAGAAATATTTAAATAAAAATATTGTATTTATGCCAAGATAGAATATACGGAATAGTATGTTTTATGCTTTTATTCGATATTCTATATATTGTTTAATATATCTTAATTAATCAATACGCTTAAACTACGAATCCTGTTCAATCATGTCCATTAGCTGTAGAAACTCCTGGGATGTGGCGTCCACCTCGGCTACGGGCTCAACATACTCATCGTACTCTGCATCGGCTTCGTCCTGCGAAATATGCAAACACATATAGAAAATCTACTTGAAATTTAGAAAGGATATAGCAACGCACCTCGAAGCCAAAACAATTGTTGGCATTGATCTTGGGCTCACGCTTGATTACAACTTCGTTATTATCGTCAACTAGCTGAACGACCATAAACTGATCATCTTCACCCTGTATCTCTACGGTAAATTCGTTGGCATCTGGCTCCTCCTTGATGCGGAATGTGCCGGCCTGAGCTGTTAGTTTCCGATGCCCACGGGGAGCTTTCAACTGGCGATTTATAATGATTGGTTTACTGGACGAGCTCTGCTCGCGGTCCTTTGATACGACCGTTTTGTTTTGCTCTTTCGTTCTAGAGGTGGGTTTCGTAAACGTTTCCTCAACAATTACTCTGGGCTGTTCCTCCTCCTCCTCCACCTCATCCACTTCCTCTAGCTCAGTAATCTCGAATTGCTCATCAAAGGAAATGGCTTCGCTAATGCCAAGTTCATCAACGACGCTGCTACTGCCCACATTGACAACGCTGCCGTCCGGTCGCAGGCGTACGTTCCGGCCCAGCTTAAGCCTAAGCTTCGCCTCGCGCACATTTAGCTCATCATCGTGTGTTTCCATGTGGCGCATTAGGTTTCCCTTGTGCGTGTAGACACGTGCGCAGCCTGGGCAGCCGTGCACCTTTTCGCGCGGCTTCGGCTTCTTATAGCCCTCATCATGCATAAGATTTTTATGACGACGCAGCAGCTGCTGCTGTCGAAACTCTTGTGAGCACAAGTCGCACTTGAAGGGCTTCGAGTCCGTGTGTATAAGCAAGTGCGATTCCAAATGCCGCTGGGATATGGTCCTATAGCAGCAGTAGCTGCAACTGTAGC
Organism: Drosophila nigromelanica; assembly: GCA_004149465.1. Taxonomy (NCBI): domain Eukaryota; kingdom Metazoa; phylum Arthropoda; class Insecta; order Diptera; family Drosophilidae; genus Drosophila; species Drosophila nigromelanica. The sequence continues at coordinate 89,038 of SCDS01000746.1, forward strand.
ATTTCTCGCCCTCGTGCGACTTAATGTGCAGCTTATACTGATAGCGATCGGGCAGTTGCTGGCCGCAGCGCTTGCACGCGATCGGCTTATCCGAGGCGTGCATGCTGGTCATGTGGGTGCGCAGGTCAGCCTTTCTGCCGCATGTTGTGGGGCACAGGGTGCATTGAAACACCGGCTTGTTCGCCACACTATGGATGAGTTTGTGGGCCTTGAGGGAGTTGGATTGTGTGAAGCGTGACAGGCATATGTCGCATTGAAACTTTTTCTCGCCCGTATGAATGACCAGGTGACGCTTCAGCTTGAACATGTCCTGCGAGGCGTACGTGCAGTGCGGACACTGGTATGGACGCTCGCCCGTATGGCAGGTCATGTGGCGACGCAGCTTGGTTAGCTCGACGCTGGCATAGCTGCACTCGGTGCACTTGTGCGGTTTTTCCTTGGTGTGTTTGTAGCGTGTGTGGCGTACGAGTTCGCCGCTGGTCGTGAACTTGCTGTCGCACTGTTTGCACTTGTGCGGCTTGTTGCCCATGTGCGTGTTGATATGATTGATCAGGCCTACGTTGGTCTTGAAGCCGCGCTCACATATAGAACACTTGAATGACCGTTCCGCGCCGTGCGTGCGCACGTGGCGTGAGATTAGGAATTTTTTATTGGTCGTGTAGCTGCAATGGGAGCAGGCGTATTTCTGCGCTCCTTCCGAGTTGGTCGCCACCGGTTTCAGCTTATATTGATTGCCGCTGAGCACAAAGTCCACATCCGACTTGGCGGACATATTGGCTATATTGTCGTCGAATTCGTAGACCTTACCATCTGACTCATTTTTGCTCTCGAGTGAATCGTCATTTCCGAGAGTTAGTTCCGATTCGTCAATGGATATCGCAGTTTCATCAACGCCACTTGGATCATCCACAAGTTCTTCGAATTCCTCCACTTTCTCTATCACTACCTTACTGTGCTGAGGCATTGACTCAGATTCCTCTCTTACTGCCTTGGCAGAAGTCTTGACATCTGTTGAACGTAGATTAGCTTTGGACATGCTAACTGGTGTCGAAGTCGTCTTAGGGGGCGTTCTCTTCGGAGGAGCGGGACGTATGTTAATTGCTTTGGCCGTCTTTTGCGGCGATGAATACGATTTGGTTTTGGCTGGACGCAGGGTTATACCTAATCAAAATTGGAAATGGACATTGAAATGAGTTTCTTTTGCCAGCTTCAACCACTACAAACCCTTAGAAGTTGAGCTGCTGGCAGCACGGGTAGCGCTGCGTATTGCGATTGGTTCTTGTGCCGACGCCGCCTTTGAGGTTGCTTGTGACGTGAGTTTCTTTTTGAGTTCTTGTTGCTTCTTTGCCGTGGTCTTAATATAACAGTTGCCTTCGTCGTCAATAAAGAATTCGTCATCATTATCGTCCTGGTCCTCTTGCTCTTCTTCTTCCTCTTCCTCGGCATCATCATCGGGTGGTTTGACATCCTTGCCATCGACGCTACCATCCTCGATTTCCTTGTGAAAATTTAATAAAAAGGACTGCAAGTCCTCTGATTCGGAGTCGCGCGTACGGTTTGACATTTTAGCTGCAAGCAATGACAATTTTTGTAAATTTAGCGCCAAAAAAAACATCGGTGCTGGTGGCGACCTACAGCGGACATAAAGCGTCCAGCGACCCCAAGCGGCTATTGATTTCTCACAGGCACAAGCCTCGTTGGATATGGCAAACAAGGCGCATCTGTGGCTTTATTGCTTCCCTTACCTTCCTCGAGTTGGCTACTTAATTTGACAACGTTCACGCACAAATCGCGACTGCTATTTACTTTGTTTTTGATAATAAATTTATTATTTAGTGCAAAGAATTTCCGTCAGAGGTGAAACAATAGTAGCAGATGCGCAAAAGATGGCGGAACGGTATGGCGTTGCCACTGTTCATTTATAGTTGCTAACAGCACCATTTTGAGTTTAACATAATGCTTAAGGCAGTTACATTTTATCTAGCGCGCAAAATCCAGGGAAGAAAAATGGAGACAATTTTAAAAAACCTCGAATAGCTAGTTTATCCTTAGTTTAAAGAGGAATAACTTGCACCCCTTGATCGTTTAACGGGTTTAAACATCCATGAATAGAACTCTAAGCGAGCATTTTAGAACTTAAGTCTCAATCAACCAAGTATTAGGAAACATTGTATAGAACCAAAAACAAATTTTATTTGGCGTTATTATAAGATACATTTGTGGAATTTTTTACAAACAGCTTATGTCCAATATTGTAATTAATTTAAGGTAAAAAGTTTAAAGGTAGTTTGCATAAATCTTACCCACAAACATGTTAAAGTCCCACAAAACTGATGGCCCTCAAGCCCCATGCGTAAACTTTACGCTTAAATTTCATTCCCATACTAAAAATTATTGCTGTCAAAAGAAACAACGTTAGAAGAGCCACCCAAATACTTTTAGAGAGATTAGTTTGTTTTGTTGTTGTTTTGCTTTGCACAGTAGACGATGCCCGAATACTCACATACTAAGCCAGTTGGGTAAGCCCGCTTCAATTCTGTGTACATTAGTCACAACTTTAGTATGAGAAAGAGATTAAGTTAAATATGCGTTTTGGTGGTTTGTAACTACATATGAGCCGCTACGAGAGATTGCATTACAAAAATTTTGATTTGATTTGTTTTTGAAAAAAATACGTACGTTAAAAAGTCCTCATCGAACCCTACGGAACCAACCATAATCCTTTATCAGCTTCTGCTGCTTGGGCGCATACGTACCAATTTGTCGGTAATGCATTTCTAACGATTGTAACAAATACACATACATACCAAAACAAACAAACACGCCTTAGACGACGAATACGTACCCAAAGCTATATATGGTATATCGGGTATGTCTATCACATACGCATGTTTGTAATTTGCAAGATCCCTAGCTGTGCAAATGGACTAGGTTGGACGATTGTTTTTCAACATCCACTCAATACGTACCCAGCTTTACGGCTTTTAGGCTGCAAAGTGACTTCAAGAGAAATAGAGAGTAAGAGAGAGAACAGTGATAGAATAGGCTTACCCTAACGGGCCGATAATACTCGTACATCAACAAACACACACCATTCAGGGGGCCGACACGCCCCCACAGCCGGGACGGGACCGTGCTGAGAGAAATGACATAGCTCAATTTGGTTTTATTTTGTTTGTCTGCTGTATTTTTTGTTTTGTTTGGGATCGTTGCTGGGCACATATAGGATTGTAAATTTAGTGGTTACTCGGGACTCTGGCTCTACGTACCGTACATTTACAACTCAAATTGCCGCGGGCTGTCAAGCTATTAGATTTTTATGTTTTAGTTACTTAACAATATAAAGTTTCAGCTTACAGTTTGTTTTTGTTTCTTTCTGTTTCTCTGTTAGTTTACACGGATGAGAATCAAAGATAGGGATTAATAATATTTTACAAAAATATCTGAATTGCTGTCTAAGTCTGTATTCAAGTCATTTATTAATTAAATAATAATGCAATTAGTTGGATTTTTTCTGATCTATTGTTGTAGTTATTTTTCTGGTTTTGTTTTCGTTTTCTGTTGTGGTTGTAATTAATGCTACGTACGTGCGCTGGACACTGCCGTGTGGAACTGGACTCCGCTGCCTGCTGCCTCTTTGTGCATCTCTAGCGACGATAGCGTTCGCGGGAGAAGGAGCGTCGCCTGTTCCCAAAGTTGTTGTTGTTATTGTAGTTGCGTCGATCGCGTGGCGAGCGATCTCTTGAACGGGAGCGACGTCTATCATTGCGTCGATCGCCTCCATTGCCGCCGCCACCACCACCACCACCGCCATAACGACCTCTGTCGTTGCGCATGTTACGATCTCTATCCCTTCGGCCATCACGCTCTCTATCGCGATGATCGCGGTTATTGCTGTTGTCTGGCCCTCCGCCTCCTCCTCGCCCAAGGCCACGTGCGTCAGCGTCGCGACCACGGGGCGCAGCTCTATCACTTTCCCCTTCGCGGACGCTGGCACGTTCAGCGCTTCTATCGTTGGATCTGTCATTGCCTTGTTTCTCTGCATCTCGCTGTCGCTGGCGTTCTCTGGAGCGGGAGCGATGGACGCGCGAGCGTCGGTCCAGTTCACGTCCACCTACAAAGTACCGATTTCTGCCTCTGGCGTCCTCTTCGCGATCTGGTATCTTACCCGAGCGCTTCAGTTCCGCCTTGCGCGGAGCGGCTGTTTTCTCCAGCTCGATGAGCTTCTCGCGTATGGTGAGGAAGCCGAGATGCAACTTACCACCAAAGTGGTCCGCCAGACGGATGTCGTTGTCATGTATGCCCAAGTAGGCGGAGCACACCTCGCAGACACGTAGTTTCTGTTGCTGGTAGGTTGAGGCTGGCATTGAGGTTCTGTACTCGTGCTCAGCCTTGATCTTCTTGCCGCGCAGTTCGTCAATCTCCTTCATCAGCTCCATGCTGTCCTCTACTTCGCCAGCTTCACCCAGAGCCTCGGCCTTGGCCATCGCAGTCGGCAATAAAGGCTTGCAAGTGCTCCATGGCCTCAATGTCGTAGTAGTAGTCGCGTGACTTGGATGCGCTCTCGTAATCTGCACGAAAAGCCAGATCATGCACTTTGGGACACTCACCGAGATCCATGCGCGTCGATGCCAGGATGTCGTGGGGGCAGCAGTCCAAGAGAAATGACTTGCAGACGCGTGCATCCGAGAATTTGAGGCCGCGTCCGTCGTCCCCGTTTCGCGTGGTGCCCATCAATTGGTCCAGCATAGCGCGCATCTGATCAGTTGCCGACATTTTGTTATTTGGCGCGCTCATTGTGCAGGCCGTTTTTAATACTCTCAATTGCTTTTTTCAACTTCAGTTTTGTCAGTGAAAAATAAGTAGAGTTGTGTGGAAAAGGTCGGAAAAAGTTCGACTGAACAGCTCACGCAAACTGAGTGAACAAACTGGGTCGTTCATTTAGCTCATCACCACACTTCTGCCACCTTGTCAATGTTTGCCCTGTTATCTTTATCACATGGATATTTGCTATTTTCGGTAAGCTTTTATTGACAGCGCTGTTTTGTAAAAATCATAAAATGACGGGTAATTAACAAAGATAAGAAATGCTTAAGGCTAGTTTGCGAATAAAGACTTGTATTTCAATTACATTTATCTGTTCTGTACTGTACTGGCTCTAAGGTACTGGTTCTAACGATAAACATAGTTTTAACATAATTATAACAGGTCATGGCTGCATCGTAAAAATATCGGTAGTTCAATATCATCCCTGTAAATATTGCAAATGCATAATCGATATATCGATGCGATAAACGTTTTCAGTGGATTTTTGTTGTTTATTTCGTTGGCGTAATTTTTGTTTTAAAAATTAATTATTTTGGACTAAAATATAATGTCCGATGACGACGATATCCAGTACATAAAGCGGCAGCGTACTCTGCATTATGGTTCGCTGGAAGAGACAGAACGCAAGCGTCAAACAACCGCAGCGGCGGCGTCTGCGTCAGTTGCCGGCACAACGCCGGCAGCAGCAACAACTGCCGGCCAGCTGGAGGACATCGATTCGGACGAGGACTATGAGGAAGTTAACAAAAAGTCGAATGCCACAAAAGGCACCATGCCACCGCCCACAGCTGCGTCGCTGGCCAACAAAATAGACGATGAGTACTTCGATCTGGAGTCGGAGATGGAGCGTGATAAAGTGGCGCTGCTCGAGGAGTTCGAGCGAAAGAAGCGGGCCCGCCAAATAAATGTCTCCACAGACGATGCGGAGATCAAGAACAATCTGCGACAGTTGAACGAGCCAATTTGCTTCTTCGGCGAGGGCCCAGCAGAGCGACGTCGTCGACTTAAGGAGCTGCTCGCCAGCCTGGGCGAGAATGCCATTAAGCAGAAGCAAACGGAGGAGGAGGAGCGCAAGCTGCAGCAGCGAGAGCAGGAGGCCACTTGGTATCACGAGGGACCAGACACACTGCGAGTGGCGCGTCTTTGGCTCGCCGATTACTCGCTGCCACGTGCTCGCGATCGTCTGGAACGCGCTCGAGAGGCACTCGAGGTGCCCAGCGCAACGCGAGCCGGACGCATGGTGGAAATGCAAAAGAAGCTACAGTCATTGGCGCCGCTCTGCTCGCAGGTGGGCGACACGCGGCCCGTCAGCAGTGTGGCCTTCAACGAAGACTCCTCTCTGCTGATGACCGCCTCATGGTCAGGTCTGTGCAAGCTCTGGAGCGTGCCCGACTGCGAGCTAAAGCAAACGATGCGCGGCCACGCCAGCTATGTGGGCGGTGTGGCGTTGCGGCCTGGTGTTAAGCTCGACGAGGAGAATGTGGTAGCCATGGCCTCGGGCGGGCACGACGGTGCCGTCAAGTTGTGGGGCTTCGGCAATGAGGAATCCATTGCCGACATCACCGGACACATGCCGCACCGCGTCTCCAAAGTGGCGTTTCATCCATCGGGTCGTTTTTTGGCAACCGCTTGCTACGATTCCTCGTGGCGTTTGTGGGACTTGGAGCAAAAGACGGAGGTTCTGCATCAGGAAGGACACGCCAAGCCGGTGCACTGCCTCAGCTACCAGTCGGATGGCAGTGTCTTGGTCACTGGCGGCCTGGATGCCTTTGGGCGAGTTTGGGATTTGCGCACGGGGCGTTGCATCATGTTTCTCGAGGGACATTTAGGCGCCATTTTCGGCGCTGACTTTTCGCCCAATGGCTTTCACATAGCCACCGGTTCGCAGGACAACACATGCAAGATCTGGGACCTGCGCCGGCGCCAGCCCGTGTATACCATACCAGCGCACACAAATCTCATATCGGATGTGAAGTACCAGCAGGATGGGGGCAGCTTTCTAGTCACCTGCTCCTACGATTCGACAACAAAGATCTGGTCGAACAAGACGTGGCAGCCGCTGAAGACGCTGCAGGGCCACGACAATAAGGTGATTGCCGTCGATGTTTCCCCCAACTCGCAGTATATAGCGACGACCTCGTTCGATCGCACCTTCAAACTGTGGGCACCGGATAGCTGATTTCCATGTATGCATCGGCTGCTTATAGCCCAAATTTGTTATAAGCTCATTTTATATTTACTGTTTTCGTTGAAACACAATAGCCCAAACGTTTTTTTCAATATTTCACCTTTCAGTTTTATAACACAATTTGTTATTTTAGTTAGGCGAAACAATGCATTTCGTAAATTTAAGAATTTTGTATAGAAATTGTTAATAAAAAACAACTTTTTGGTACAAATGGCGAATATTGATATAAAAATTTATACAAAAAATCGAGAATATGGTACAATACAAAATATCTAGTGTATGATTCGGAAATAAATTATGTCTCATAGATGGCGCTTGCAACTGAATAAGGGTTTTATTTCACAGTTGCCATCTAGTGTTCTTTTTTCGCAACAATACTGAGTACACTCTCTGAAACAGAAAACTCGTAAGATGACGCTCATAAGCAAACAAGGTTTTGCCGCTAGGTGCAGTCAACGAATTCGCCGGGTTCGCAGCCCGACTAAGTCAGCTTGTACCACTAAAATTGTTCTCAGTATTTTTAAGATTTCCTCAAGATGGCGCTAAAATTCCTTTTTGTGGGCTGCCACATCGGTGGAAAACAAAGCTTTTAAAAATATACGCAATTAAATTATAATAAATATAAATTTACATTCAAATCTTTTTGGCTGTGTGAACATTACTTGAATAAAATTAATAAAATTTAACCGGCTCCTTAATGAGCTATTTGGACAAAGAACGAAACTAGATCGTTAAACGTTTTGCATTTCATTATTGATCAGGTTTTATCTGTAGGGCAATATAAACGTAAATGCTTCAACATATCGAACTCACCAATAACAAGCTTGACTTCGGTCCTATATATTTTTCTATATCGATAAAATACAAAGTTTGGTAATTAAGAAGAAGCACACACTGTTAAAAATGAAAACAAGTCAGAACAGCGCATTGGGCTAAATCTGATATCGCAATACTCGTTCACAGTGTTATAGAAACCAAAACAAGTACCCCAGCCTTATTTGTATCTATAAAAAACTGACAAAATACAACAAAGTTATCCAACAAAAAATACACAATTTACCCAAAATAAATTATTTTCAAATATATCTTTTAAATGTAGCATTGATCTAAATACAAAATCATGTTCAAAATACTATCAAACATGAAAATCGGGTTAGTTTTGCCAAAGTTATGGGAGTTTGAAATATGGGAACTATGGATCCAAAAACTTTACATGTCAAAACTCTTTTAAATATTGTCATGACTTTTAACAACCCTCAATTTTTGACACCCTCAGAATCAGTTTTAATGTTGTTTTTTATACTATTTGTGGCAACAACAATCGATTAAAAGTATAAACTTGGAAATCTAAATTTTGAAAAAAAATTTTGTTTAAATTTTTAAGGGGGGGGGGGGGAGGTACATGCTTTTTATTTTAAAACAATCAAAAAAAAATGTATTTTCAAAAATGCATATCTTTTGAATGTAGAATTGATCTAGATAATAATCATGATCAAAATGCCATCAAACATGAAAATCGGTTAAGCTTTGACAAAATTATGGAAGTTTGAGCTTTAGAGAGTTTTACATGTCGATTTTAATCTGCCAAAAGAATCTTAACGCTTTGCGTGCATAAAATGTTTTCGCTTCGTGAATGGGTACAAATACCACATAGTCTGCATATATCTAGACTTGTCTTGTTTCTTGTCTTTTTGCTTGTGCTAGAATTGTGTATGTTCCTCTTAGAATTGAGCCATAAACACAATCACAATTGCGGCACACTGGAAACGCTTCATTTTCCTAATAGACGAGGCTTAGTCGCTAATTGAATTGAAGGCAAAAGTCCGCAGCGTTGCAATATTTCTGTTTGTTATTGTTTACTAAACTCGTCTTTATGCAAATCAGGCAAAAAATGTTTGAAATTAGCGCGGCGGAGGGCAACGGAAACAAGTTTAAAGCTCATATTGCGACGGCTTTGTTTTCAGTTCGGCACCAGACCACGGCCCGAACAGAAATTGAATGGCTTAAAGCTTTCAACTGGCATTTGTGATTTTGATTTTATTTTATTAACATTTCCAGCCGAGCAACAGGTGCACTTTTTACATTAAATTGTACCGATAAAGGCCAAAAAATGTTGAGCAAAAAGCTGATGCAGATTTTAAGAGCAACACGGCCAATACACAGAAATAAGAAATAAGCATTTGCATAATTAAGCGGCGCGTGTGAAAAAATGCACAATGGCCAATCCGAGCACGGGCGCTATTAAACAGATTACATGCCGGCTCAAACAGTTGCGCTAAAAGCCCCGTTTAAGCCCGACAACAACAGCAGCTAAAAGTGCAATGAGACAGCAGCGAGGCGGCGCCAACAAGAACAGCAATAACAAAGCGCCGAGACAAACAGATGAATGCCCAAGCCAAACGGCCGAGGGGCAAGGGGCTGGACGGAGGGGCTAACGCACTACAACGTGTTCGGAGCCGGCTGGCTGGCTGTCTGGCTGGCTGGCCAGTGCCCACATGTGCGCCTCTGGCGCTTCAATAAACAATTGGCAGCCGGCAAACACGGGCACGGGCTCAAAGATGACAACGGGCGTGTTGCGGCAGCAACAACAAGTAAAGCAGGAACTCTCGTTGCGGGTGTCCAACTGGGAAATATCCTGTATCGCAAAATTGCATTATCTTAAATGCACACAATCTGATGGTTCTTTAAATCGAACACATTTGAGTTTTGTAAAATGTCCGCTAAAAATATGTAAAAGAATAAACAAAAATGTAGGGCAGCAATAATCGGCTAAGGAGGAGCTGTCTCTTAAAAGAGTTTTCACTGTACTTAACCACGAATTTCATAAAAAATAATTGCAAAATATTTGTTTATACTTTTCAAAGTGAATTTTTGCTTTCATTTCAATGGAACAAATATTTCAAAACCTATAAGATTTTGGAAAAAATATAAACAACTTGTTTTACGTGTGCAATAAAAACATGTATTCCAAATTTGTTTAACAAATTGTCCATAAGACAACGGAGACCTTGAAAAAGCAATATAATAAATATATAAAATATAATATATATATTTATAATATACATATAATGTATATATATAAAATTAAAAATTCTTAAAGCTTTTACTAAGCTCAGCTTGTTTGTGCAGGTTTGTGGAGTTTGGCTGTTGATGGCGTTTAAAAGTATATATACCCTATTGCCTGTCCTTTCGCCTATTACAAATAAGTGCAGAACTGCATTATTTGCTTTTATTTTATTTTTAATGGGTACAATAACGGGTATAATAACGCGGGCTCAAGATAAAAGTAGCGCTCTTTAAATAAAGTTTGCCCGCTTCCACATACGTATACGTATTGTCGAGCTGATAACGCGTGAATCATACACACACACACACATACATGCACACGCACACGCACACACACACGCATAAGGATATAACGCCTGCAGTGGCTGGCAATGTTACCCATACGCCACGTGTGACGTTGACGCCGCTGCTGGCGCCAGCGACGACGTCGCCGTCACTTGCCGGCTTATGCTCTCGTTCTCGTTCTCGTTCTCGCTCTCACCCGATTTCTCACTCTCTGCCTCGCTTATTGTGCCGGCTGGCGTCAACAACTTGTATGAATGTGTTTTCTATTTTCCGGCTTTTTTGCTTTCTAACGCCTTCCCACAGGGCCGCAGCCCTTACTGCCTACTGATATACCCCGCCCCCCGTTTGTTTTTGCAATTTGTATCAACTGCTTTTCAAATTATTTATAGAATTTGAAATGAAGTACAGGTGCTTCAGTTCATCTAGTATATACATATATGTACATATATGCATATATTGTTATAGTTGCTTTGGCATGAAAATTATGCTCGCTTTTATTACTCGCCCGTTTTGTATAAATATTTAAATCAAAACATGCGAGGCACCTGTGGGATCCAGCGGCTGGGCACAAGTTGTTAAGTATATGAAGCTCTAATCTCCAGTTTTGTTTGCTTTTTTTCCGCCTAACAACAGTTTGTTCATGTGTTCATGCGACGTAAACGCGAACGAAAAGCTTGTTAAAGAATTTTAAGCACTTTCCAAAATTCTGCAGAAGTATTCTTGATAATCCAAAAATATATACATATACATATATATAATTTTATTTATATAGTTTATCATATTAATAAGTATATATATATATATATCATATTCGCATAATGTCTGGCCTAATACAATGCACAATAAAAAAGAAACAAAAAACAGCCACAAAATGCCGCCAGCGCTAACGCCAACGCCGGCGTCGACGTCAACGTTCGCTGCTGCAGGTCGACGCTGGCGCTTGTTGGCGCTGTTGCCTCAGTCTGTCTTGTGACTTTCAGCCGACTGGTCGCTTCGTAGGCGGACACAACACACGCGAATTTTGTGTCAACGGCATTCACGCGTGCGTTCGTATTTTTTCTGTCTTGTTCCCTTCCCATCCCTTTTATTTCTTCTTCGTGTTACAAACGTTGCAAAAAAAAAACAACAAATTTTCGTTTTTGTTTTGAAGAGTTGCAAGAGTTACGTGTGTTGTGTGTCTTTGTGTATGTGTGTGTGTGGTATTGCCGGCTGTTGCTGATTATGTGCACTTGTCCGTCATTCTGCGCTAATCCACATTGTGTTTTGATTCCGCGCTTCTTATGGCAAAATATTTCCTTCTAATTGTCGCATATATTTCTTTTTATTAAACAGACACTGTCAGCGGTTGTTGTCTGAAATCTTTTGTTTTAGTTTAGCAATAAAATGCAAATTTATATGCGCTGCTCCGATAGGTCAATGCCAATGCCACTTCCGTGGACTGTTCCATTGTCGCAAAACGAGCACTATACACTAACCGCAATAAGTTATGCATATTTTTGTGTGTGTGCATGTGTGTGTTGCCAATTCAAGTGAAATAGTGATGTTAAAAAAAGTCAAAACATTGATTTTAACAGCAGTGATTATCAATTTGAACTCGATAATCTTTTCTTTCAATCTATCGACACTTCGATGATTATCAACTCTGTTTTCTAATTCGATGTAAAAAAAAAACGATGTTCACTTCGGATTAACTAACTAATAACGTGTCCATTAATATTTTCGTTAGTTTGCAGCAGCCCTGCCATGTAAAGTGAATTGGCGTCCTCTATTAATGCACAATAATACAAATACATGTATGTTTATCAAATAAAACCCAAAGAAAGTGAACACAGACACTGTCAACGACAACGTCAACGTCAACGTCGGCGTTAACTTCAGCCGCATCCGCATCCGTGTCTTCTCCGAGGCAGAGAGCAAGGCGCCTGATAGCGGTACGGAAATCGGAAGCTGCTGCCCAAAACTATGCAGCAATAGCCACAGAGACACTGAGATTGAGATATCCACAAGTAGGCGGTGGACGTACAAGCAATACTACCTATATAATAAACCCATCAAAGCTGAGGTAAGCCATCAGATCATTTTGGTATTTCTATAGATTACCTTTAAAAGCAATTTTTGGTCATAAATAGATTCGCAAAAATCAAAACACTTGAAAACATGTTTTTGGGGCTTTTAAACTGAGCGTTTAGATAGATTTGTATTTCTCAATTGTTTGTATGCCGCTAATTGTTATTTACCCACTAAATATTATACGCTCGTTTTATTCTCTTTACTTATGATAATTTTGTAAATATATACACATATATAGAAGCAGCTACAGCATTTTCTGCTGATTCCGCACGCTTCTATCAATTCATTCATGGCAATGGAGTGCTGATGAATAGGGTATGGCAACAGCAGAAAAGAGCAAAAGACAAACAAGATACTATGCGCCGAGGGACAACGGCGACAACGAGCTGAAAATAAGTTATGCATATTTACGCGGCTTATTTAAAAGTACATATTTACATATGAAAGCAACTATAGCTACAGCTCTGCATACCCTGTATCAATTCGCTTGGGATCTGTTTACCACTCATATTGTGGCTAACATGCAGTAAATCATGAAATGTCAGAGATATCATCTTGTTCGTTTTTTATTCAACGGCCCAGATTGTTTGACAATTATGTCAATAATTTTTAATTCAAGACATTTCGTGAATTTCCTGTAAGCTCACAGATTAAGTAGAGTGTTATCGTCGCATATACCCCTTATTTTATATGTGCGCAGGGTGTAGGGAAAGAAACAGATCGGATGCGAGCGCGACGGATGCTCGTAACTGTGATTTTACAAAATCTAAAACGATTTTCTATATACATAATACGTATGCGTATGTTTATGATTATATGCGTATGTATTAAATGTGCCAATTGTTTGACGCTGACAAATTTGTTGGCTTGGTTTCACTTGGTTATTACTCTTTCGCGTGTTGTTTTTCAATTTACTTAATTCTGTTAATGGCTTCACGTCGCACCTTGAAGCATCATTTTGATTGATTTATTGAAGGTACTAAATGCAGTCAATAACAGAGTGCAACTTGTTAACTTATTGGGTTTAACTGCCGTGCCACATAAGTAGTTATTCATCCATCATAATTGCTCACTTCTGCTGCAACACACAGGCACACTCATAAATGCTTTATGACTGTTTCGTTTTACGGCCTACGTGTAGACACAGGGTTATAAGTTCAAGCACATCCGCAAAAATATTTATTTTTTTTTATATTAATTAAATAGTTAAATAGGCACACATATGGTAAATAACGAAAACAATATGTATAAAAAGACTTCAGGCACACAAAAGATTTTTTCTTGGAAGATCTTTATGTGCCTTGATTTGTCTAAGATTTTGTTATCAGTTTTGAATAGTTCAAGAAAGGTATCCTGAAAAACAATCAACAAGAAACCAATTTACAACTGCAAATTCTTTTGGCATCTAAATACTGTTTATAGACAAAAATTTTCTCAAAGTATATATTTTTTAAAATTATTTTGTTCGTTTTAATTTAAGCAACTATGTACCTTCCCTTAAATTTGCACACGTGTTCAACAACTTTTCTTGTGGGTAGATTTTCATTGCGGGCCCTAGTTTACTTATTTTAATTAAAAAGCGATTCTTCGCCTCTCCTTTGTGCAGGAGCAGGCACAGAAACGGAGCAGGGCATGTTAAAAAAAAAATGTTTGTACAACATTTGTCACTCCTGCATATTTTTGTGTATCTGTGACATGCATAATAATTTGGGACATTGTTGTAGCAGTTGCTGTTTTGTTTTTTTCTAATTCGCTGTCAGCCAGCAGCATTTGTAAAACAAATGTACTTTGATGTAAGACACATAAAACATCTGTATATTGAGATAGAGATACAAAGGCAAATTAGTTGGATGTGTCAGGAGTGCCTAGGGTGTACGTTAGGCCCGCTATTGAAACGGAACCGGTACACAAATAAACTGTGTGTCAATTCAAAGGGTGCCACGACTCCCCACGATCCCCAAGCCGGCCTGGAACAGAGGTAGGCGCTACATGCTCGCTAGCTAGTTGTGAGTAGTCGAAAACTTTGATAATAAAAATAATTGGTCAACCCAGATAAGGAGAGGAGAGGCTGCGCTGTTAATAACTACATTTAGAACTTGGCAGAAATATGAGTCAAACGGCGATTCGCTGAACTGAAAACTCATAAATTCAATGAAAGCGAAAATATACAATTAAAATTTACATCAGAATTACCGCGCTCTCCTTGTGTGCAGTTTGCCTTCGATGACACTTGGCTGAATGCTGTCACGCCCTGAGGAGGGGAGCCCGCTGACTCAGACGAAGGTGACGACAGCGGGTAAATAACAAAATGTTGTAATAGACACGGCGCGCGTCTAGAACTCAACAAGCCTCCAATTGGGTCACTTCTGGCGGAGAGTCGCACTTGCGAAATATTTAAATGAGGAACATGCGCGTGGCCACTGGCTAAGCAAATTGGACAACTTGTTGCTTGACTTTGGCTATCGCACGCGTTCACAATTCGAATTGATTGCGACTACACAAAGCCAGCCAATGATCCGAACACACTCTCTCCAGCAGTCGCCCCCCCGCCCCTCTGCTAATGCAATCAATATGCACGATGTTAGCTGCTCAGTCCACTGGCCAGCCAGCGGCAAATGCTGGGAGCTTAAGCTGCAGGCTCAACGTTAAAATTGCCACTGTAAAAAATAGTAAAATATGAGACCAAGTGCATAGCAGAATAACAGGTTCGATGAATCAATATGCACACCACTGAACCACCCCGCCCCACCCCACCCCACCACTGAAGAGACATGCCCCGACATTGTTTACATCAGTATTTAAATATATTATGCGCATAATTGTTGAGAAAGCTTCAGTTTTGGTATCGCAATTATGCTAAAGATAAAGCATGAGTTATTTGTTGAGGGCGTTTAGGGGATTTTGATTGAGCTCTATGCCTATAGGCCAAACATAATTAGCATATTTTTTAAATCATAATTTCTCTTTCCCACGATTACTTAGGACTTGAGATTTAGGATAAAAGCTTACGCGAACATGAGATTATGATGGAGAAGTGATTCAGTCATTAGATATATGGCAATAATAATAAAAATAACAGTAAATTTAGTTGGTTGAAGTACAGTCAAATATATTATAGTTATTCCATATAATTAGAATATATTTTATTTGTAAACTATTTTGTAACACATTTATGGACCAATAATTTTGGTTATGGTCAACATATGTTGAAATTAAATGAAATATTTCAATGTGAAACAACTTCAAATTTGGAACGGCATTTCGTCATAGCTTGACCTTCATGTTAAAAGCGAATGCTTGTAGTTTTATTCCTCATTCCTTCATCTGTCTCAGGGCAATGTATTCGAATATCACAATGGAATAATGGATACACATATTTACGTTTCTTAGTGAGTACATGTGTGCCTCGACATTATATTTTGTAAATAACTGAACATTTGCACATACATTGAACAGCTTGGCTTGTTTATGTTGCACTCGGCGTTGCCCCCGTTCTTTGTTGCGGATCGAACAATGCGTATTGTCTCAGGATGAGGATATGAATGCTTACGGACGCACAAAGCTTTTGACAGCAATAAAACAAAAAAAACATCAAAACAACATGGGATATTATTTTTATCTTGTGTAAAATTTTAAGTTAACTCGCATTAAATACCCTCAATTGCTTTCCGTGTTTTATATTCTTAAAGCCAATTACTGAGCTGTCAACTGTCTCACGGGTGCCTTTTAATTGCCCTTGCAAAAGTTTTAATAACAGATATTTAATGTATTCATAACGTTTAGCGCCGTCACCTGGCCAGACGCCTCTGATTGGTACGCCCACCATACGCTACGGTAATTGTTACCGGCCAGCTTTGAGCGCATGTCCAATCAGATCAATCGATTCGGCCACAATCAGCGTCCGAGTGGAGAGAGAGAGCGACTCAGAGTAGTCCAATTTTATTTCATCGCTAATCTGGGCACTTTGATCGCAAGACAATTAGCCAAATGAATTGGCATCGATTTGAACCGGCTCTGGACACTGCCAGAGTACGTGCCAAAAAGTTAATTAATTGTCATGCATTGTTTGCGTTTTGTCTGGCGCCGTTGATTTGGCGGCATTCCAACTTGGCAGCTTCGCACACAGAGCGCCAAGCGATAAAGCCCGATTTGATGGCGATTGATAATGATTGTGTGGAGTCCCAGTAGCTGCCTAAGTAGACATCCAGTTTGCTTTTTAAATACGAACAAAATGTACATACGATTTAGTCATTTTGTGTAAATTGTCATAAATCTTAGCAGGGGTTTTTAATGTTGCAATGCGTCCATTGAAAATATGCGGCCCCACTTGCGGCTCAGCTCAGCTGCTGGCGATTCTGGTTGTCCTCCAGCTGTTGGTTTGCTAACTATGCAGCCAGTTGCAATTTATGCGAGTTATGCAAACTCATTTATTGGACATCAATTTGACGTAATGGGAATTAGTGTACATATATATAGTATATATACAATTTGTTGACCAAACTTGTTTAACTGTGCAGGGACTGTATTTATATTGTCAGCGTGTCATTAAAGTCGAGTTATCAAAGTCGTAAAATGGGCAATGAATCAATTTGCGAGACTGGGAAAATGATGCTGCTTGGCTTGGTCGAAATTTGATAATGTTTATACACTAGACTCATTTAAAATGGTTGAGCTTGTGAAAATGTATTTAGTAGATTAAAAGAGACATTTTTGACCATACTTGAACTTGGTGAACTTAAAAGCTATAAATATATATTATTTGTATGTTTTTCAAACTCTTTCTTTCTCGATTGCACTCATTGTTCCCCTTATCATATCTTTACTAACTCTTTCTACTTTTGCAATCTTTCGTTCTCTCTAGCTCATTCACTTGCTTTTTTTCCAAATATTCTGTGTGATTTTCGTGGCGTCAATTACGAATATTTATACTCGTTCACGAAGTGAAAGAGTATATTGGTTTTGTAGAATGTCCGTCTTGCTGTCCGTCCGTCCGTCTGTCCGTATGA